>PVHX01023153.1:0-26298 GCA_004024805.1 Geosciurus inauris
ATAAAGATTGAAATTATTTCTTTGAAGTCACCAATGTAGATAGTAGAAATCAGCAAACAAATCAGAGTGATTTCTTGATATTATGGATTCATTTGGTCATAACAGTTAAATGTTTTATCATTTACCTGTGAGACACAATTTTTAATGGCAGTATATAGCATTAAAGGGAGAAAAATCTCTGTGTCTATGTGTGAGTGTGTGTGTACATGCATATGTACACATGAGTTTGTTTTATTTTCTTCTCTGATTACTTTCTGAGGTATGACTCTTTAAAACTAAACTTTACAATATAATATTTTGCATCATAAACTGTTATAAGCAAGAACTTAGAAATATGCTGCTACATTATTTTCAGTATGCATAAATCTACTTCATGAATCACTTTGTTTTTTAATCCTACATAAATCTATTTCCCCCGATTGTAGTTTCTGATTAAGATTCGTTGTTATGAGTATTTTCTGTCACCATCATTTGGAAATATTTGATGGATCACATTTTACTTTTATTATTTTGCTACCTGGATCTTTATTCATGCATTGTAAATAGAACAATCAATTTTTTATGTATGTGAAACCTCATGGTTTTGATACCTTAATATATTATCCTGATTCTAATTGTATGTAATTTTATTTTCAATTGCATTGAGTGTGTATTATTCCATAAATAATTGCAAATATCAGTATTTGTATAATAAAATTGTACAAGTTACATATCTAATAACTGTGTTTATCTAACTTTTGATTAATAAACCATGCATCTAATTATTCTGTTTCACGTTATTGATAATTTATTGCCAGTATACATCAGGGAGCAATAACATTCTACACTTTTTTTAAGTGGTTGATGTGATCTCTCCTGTATCAAATGATTAAGATCAACAATCTTTGGGACTATTCTAGTCCCCAGCAGTAACACTGGGTGTGAAATTTGTGAGAGAGCTTCCTTTATTTATTTATTAATTTTTTTTTTTGTGGTACTGGGGATTGAACTCAGGGGTACTCAACCACTGAACCACATCCCCAGCCCTATTTTGTGTTTTATGTAGAGACAGAGACTCACTGAGTTGCTTAGCACCTCGCCATTGCTGAGGCTGGCTTTGAACTCACAATTCTCCTGTCTCAGTCTCCCTAAATGCTGGGATTACAGGCTTGAGCCACCACACCTGGCTTATCTTCCTTTCTTAATAAGCTGAAGGTGGAGGAACCTCTCACCTTTAAAATACCTATGATGTGTCTTTAGTTTCTGTCTCTTCTGTTCGGTCTTGAATGTCCTTGTAATGTTCCTACTAACCACTTATCTTTTTGGAGTTCATGTTCTATTTCACCACCTTTAAGATAAATTTTCTATCAGTTTTGTAAATGTTTTCTTACTTGGAGAAGTATTTCAGGAATTCTGGAAAAAACAAACAAGACAATGAAAATAAAATCAACAATAAAATTGATTTCAGGAACTTGATTCTGATATGTAGATTCAGAATCTCTTTTACATCTGCATAAAAATATTAAAGGTTTATTAAAAATGGAATTCCAGATTATTACTACTTAAATGGAAAAAAGTTTTGTAGAATAAATTAGGATATTGCTCAGGATAATTGTCTTAAACTGTGGAGACAGGGAGAACATGGACAAGAGTATCTGAAAATAGCTAAAGAAAGCATATAAAATAAAAAAGGGTACTTCAAAATTGAAAATGCTATAATCTCTTAGAATTAAGAAATTTTAATATCTTTGTGAAAGTATTAGGAAATGTAAGTACCCTAGTGAAAAAAAAATGTGTTTATTAACTTTAACAAATCTCTCTGAAAAGCTGAGAATGATTAGTGGTTCAAATATGAACAACTGAAACATCCCTGAAAATTATTTTTAGAGAGAAAGTTCTACCTCTTCTTTCTTCTTTTTTCACCAAGTTCTACCTCTTCTTTTTTCTTTGTTTTAATAGCATGTACCACTATCAATACAGATTATTTATATCATTCCTCCATTTGCCTTTTCCATCACCAAAAAGAATGACTCTCACTACAGAATCTTCCCTGTTAATCTTCAGACAACAAAACCATTTTCTGAACAGGTCTTTGCCCTGATGTCCTCCCACCTGCAACACTTTGTTACAATGTGCATGCATGTGCAAGATTTCTCACTTTTTATTTTCCAATCTCACTCCTAAACCCCCATCTACTAGGCTGTTTCACATGTTACTTACTTATTTATTTATAATACATTTCTCCTTCTAATATGTTTTTTCACTTGTTTTTGTGATTTTTGTTTCCTCCTACTGAGGATTTAGAATCTACAAACAACATAATTGATTCCACATCACATCCGTATCAATATTTGAATCATTCTTTCCAAGACCCTATGTGCTATTTATAACAAGTGATTACAAATAATTCATAAATTTCAATAAATTTGCAAAGACTAATTTTAAGGAGTCATACATTCTGACCACAGAAGAATAGAGCTTTAAGTTGATAATTTAAAAATACCAAAATAGCTTCCATCCTAAATATTTAAAAAATTAAAATCATATTTTTACATTATTCTTAATCACATTAAAAATTGAAAAATCGCATTCAGACTTTCAATATAACATACTAGAATAAAGGTAATCCAAGCCAGGCACAATGGCGCAAGCCTGTAATCCCAGCACTTAGGGAGGCTGAGACAGGAGAATCGTGAGTTCGAAGCCAGCCTCAGCAATGGCGAGGCGCTAAGCAATTCAGTGAGACCCTGTCTCTACATAAAACACAAAATAGGGCAGGGGATGTGGCTCAGTGGTTGAGTGCTCCTGAGTTCAATCTCCAGTACCAGGAAAAAAAAAAAAAAAAGATAATCCAGATGAGGACATACAAATCAAAAGGAAAATGGCACTCAGATTATATGCAGTTATTAAATTCTGGCATTATTAAACAGATTATAAGTAAGATAAACAATTACTACAAGGTGCTAGAGGAGAATACTGAATTCAACATAGCAAAGTAGGGAAAATAGAGTAATAACATTCAAATAACCATGAAGTAGAAATTTGAATAAATGTTTCTCAAAAAAAGGGAGAGGTGGAAAGGAAAAAGACTATCACTGTGCTCACGATAGATAAATTATAAAAATATAAGGTGACATATATTCTAATTACCCTGAGTTAATCACTAATCATCTTGTACATGAACTAAAACATCACATTCTATTTAATAAATATATATGAATATTATGTGTCATTCAGAAAATAAAATGAAGGAAAAAGAGTCATTCTCTTCTCAATTGATTAAAAGATGAAAGAAAAAATAAAACAATAATAAGAATAATCCAGGAGGAAATAGATTAAGAGGAAAAAAGAGGTATAGAGAAAAAAGATATGTGTGGTTAAAATGGAATGAGCTAGGAATTAAATTACATCATTGTTTAAATTGCAAGAGATTTAAAACCTCTTTCAGACAGTCTTCTGCAATACACAAGGATACAAGAATGACCCAGCCATCACAAACAGCTCTAAAACTGACCCAAATCAGTTTCAGTGTAAAGAGAACCTTACAAAAGAAAACTATACTCAGGGAGATTTTGTAATCATGGTGCCTTCTGGGGAGCCATTGACTTAGAAAGCCACTCTTTGCCTCTCATTTGGCTTAAACCACAGGTTTCCAGTCTGTCACATAATTTGATGTGGACTTTGAAATATATGAATTAGCCAGTCTCAGAATCAGCTGAAATTCTGATGATACAGCTGCCCTTCCACACGTTCTTTAAAGAAGTGATACATATAAAACATATCACCTTTATCCACATAAATTAACTCCTGAATTTCTGGGGTATGAGCACACATTTCTAAAAGTTATTTTTCCCCGCATTTTTAATTAATGCCTTGTAATTGTACATGATGGTTGCATTTGTTTTTCTGTATTCATACATGCACACAATATAACAATATAATTTGGCCAATATTACTGCCCAGCACTTCTTCCTCCCTCCCCTCCTGCTACCCCCTATTCTCCTTCCTCTGTTCTACTGATGTGTCTTTGCTTTTCATGTGATCACTCTCTCCCAACTTTCTTTTCCTTTTTTCTCTCTAGATTCTTCATAGGAGAAAAAAATATTTCCCTTGACTCTCTGAGTTTGGCTTATTCCACTTAATGTATTTGTCTAAATTTCCATCCATTTTCCTGAAATTTCATTTTTTTATGGCTGAATAAAATGCCATTATATCTATATACCACTTTTTTTTATCTCTTCATATCCTGATGAACACCTAGGCTGGTTCCATAGTTTGACTATTATACATTGTACTGTTTAAACATTGGTATTCAGGTGTTGCTATAGTATGATGACTTGAATCCTTTAGCATGAATATGAAGACATGGTATAGTTGGGTCATATGGTGCATCCATGCCTAGTCTTTTGAGGAATCTCCATACTGGTTTCCATGTGGTTGTAATAATTTACAATCTCATCAACAGGGTAGAATTATTTCTCCTTCTTCACATTTTCTCCTTTATTTATTACAATTTGTATTCCTGATACCTGCCATTATGACAGGTGTGTGAGATAAAATCTCACTTTGATTTACATTTCCTTAATTGCTAATGATGTTGAACATTTTTTTTCACACATTTGTTGGCCATTTGTATTTCTTCTTTTCAGAAGATTCTTTTTAATTAATTTCCCATGTATGAGTTGTTTTTTATTTTTGGTACTTTTGAGTTCTTTATTCTAGATATTAATCATCTCTCAGATCAGTAGCTAGCAAAGATTTTTTCCCATTCTATAAGTTCTTTCTTTGCATTCTAAATTGTTTCCTTTGCTGTGCAGAAGCACTGTAATTTGACTCCACCTAATTTATTAACTCTTGGCATTATTTCCTGAGCTTTAGGGATCCTATTGAGAAAGTTATTGCTTATATCTATATGCTGGAGTTTTTACCCTATATTTTCTTCTAGGAGTTGCATAGTTTCTGGAGTAATTTCTAGTTCTTTGATCCAGTTTGA
Source organism: Geosciurus inauris (assembly GCA_004024805.1). Classification (NCBI taxonomy): domain Eukaryota; kingdom Metazoa; phylum Chordata; class Mammalia; order Rodentia; family Sciuridae; genus Geosciurus; species Geosciurus inauris. The sequence goes on from PVHX01023153.1 coordinate 4,973, forward strand.
GTTGTGGTCTGTGCAGGGTCTAGTCTTATTCTTCTACCTATGGATAACCAGTTTTCCTACCACCATTGGTTAAATAGTCTGTCTTTTCTCCAATGTTTATTTTTGTTACCTTTGAAGAATTCGATGACTATAGATGTTAGGTTTTACTTCTGAGCTTTGTATTCTGTACCATTGATCTATGTGTCTGTTTTATGCTAGTACCACTTATTAAAGAGCCATTTTATAGCTATATGGAAATTAATTTTTTCTTTACTTTATGGAAAAGTCATGAAAATCTTTTACACTGATTTATCTGTGTACTTTTTCATATTGCTCCTTTGCTTCATCATCTTTGACAAACAATCCTCCATAAAATATTTCAGCATTTCTAGTATTTTAATTTTGTTTTATTTTTCCTTTAAAAAATCATTTTACCTGAATATTTACATAGCTAGAGAGCTTTGACTAATAAATTAATTATTAAATGCTTACTATTCTCAGGGCTTATCTTGTCTTTCTGCTTCCATTTTTCTTTTATAAAATATATTTAAAAAGTTAACTATACTAAGGTAGTAGAACATATTTCACAAATTTTGCATCTTGATGAGGGAGGTGACACTGTCAAGCTAGATTGGAGAGCCTGCTCCATTCCTGTGGTGTCAGATGCCTACGTATGTTACAGAGCTGGGTCCTTCCAGTAAACTGAGGCACCATGAAGTCCCACTCTTCAAACCTCAGTTCTTGCGATCAATTCAGAACGATTCCAGACATGTTTCTCAGAGTAATAGGAATGAGTTTATTGAGGGATAGGAAAAAGGAAAGGGGACACTATCATGGGAGAGAGTGAGTTATCTTAGAGAGGAGAGGGACAACGTGGCTCTGCTGTCTGCCAGTTTTATTGGGGATCCATTAGAAATTCCCAGGGAGTCCTGTCCAGGTGCACCCCTTGAATTCTGACTGATAACAAGATGACAGACTTTAAGTAGCTATTGTCATTTCAATTCTAGGCCCTCTAGGCCCTTGCTGATCAGTTCTAATTGAATTCTTAATCATTTTTTACAAGTTTTATGGCTAGGAGAAATTATCCTTATATTCCAGAATCTGGTTTGTTAAAGGGTCACTAAAATCTCTACCTTCCAAGTAAATTAGATTCCTTTTATCAATGTTATTTCCTGTCTGCATTTCCTTGCAGATAACAGTTTGCTGAGGAATATTTCATATCTTGTCCATTTATGCCAGGCAGTGCTGCTGGCAAATTGCTTTCTGGTATAGAAAGTATATGGTGGTCAGCATCGTAGACCCATTTTATAGAATTATTCTCATATCCTCACATTCCCACCATTCTCATCTGTCTGTCCCCTAACACAGAGGAGCTGGCGAACACTCAGTATCCTTAGTGAGTGATGGGCATGCATAACATGTGAAGTTATGAGGTCTGTGAAAGGTTTTCACAACAGGGTCATGGTATGTTGTAAAATTTAAGTTGTATAATGACAATAACTTACTGAGTATATGGTATAGTAATTATGCAAATATATAAATACACATACAAATAAATAGTATATCATAAATGAAAATGATTGTAAGAAATTGCAATGAATTTAACAAAATGTTAATGAGTTTGAATTGCTTTGTCTTCTTTAAATTTGATTCTATTTCATTTTATAAGTAATGAACTTGTTAACTCCAATGATTGAATCATTATTTTATATATAATAGATATAATAGATAATATTTTAAATATAATCATTATTTTATATATAATAGAATTATAAAAAGTTATAATTCCATTTTTAGTAATGTTAATTATAAGCATTAACATAATGATAATTAAGCATGTGTCTAGAAATGTATTATTCTCTTCCCTAGTCAAAAATTTCCTGATTTGATCTCTATATAATGTAAACATTATGTTTTGTAAGTTGTATATTATCATTAGTTTTAAAATAAGCATTATTTTAAAAAAATTAGAGCATCACAAAACAGCACAAAATGATCATGTTTTCAACTTTCTCCACTGGGAGATTTTTATAAGGCAAAAGGGGTGCTTATTTAGTCCTTGAATTTTGTTGATGGAAACATGCCAGGTGGTTTTCATTGGAAAGTGATCCCTGAGGATGACGACATGTTGCATTATCCTCAATGCCCTTTATATGGGGCACCTTGGAATTACACTGCTCTGTTTAATGGTAGCTCTGTAGTGTTAACTGCTAGGGTGATTTATCTTATCTCAGATTATTAAAAAAAATGAAAGCACAAAAAGGTAAAAAGTGTTTCAAAGAAAAACAAATAGTAGCTTACAGAAATTTTCAGCTCTTGTGGTTTTTAAATTTTGCTTCTGTGAAAAGTTCGAAGTTAAATTCCTAGACGTATAATATTGGAGGAAGATTTTTTTTTGCTAGCTTTGGCTCACAGTAAGTATTCTGATTAAAACCAAATGGTGTTAAATTATGTAACACAAAATTGGGGCATTTTCTAAAGAATGTTCATATACAACCTCTTGTACCTTGTCCTAAGAAATGTCATGATTTATGCAAGCAGAGGTATAGAGTTGATGGAATCAGAGTCTATGAACAATATAGATATTTTGAAAATACAATTTTGGAAGAAATCTGGTTTTGAATTGTCAAGTTAGACAAGTTAGGAACATATCACATCTTTTGAAAATCAAAACTTGCATGTAGTCTTTCATCCTAATGCCTCTTGCTAAGTTTCCCTAAAAATGAAATGTATTTATAATTACTATTAAATGATATGAGGATATCAAGGACAGCAAATGATACTTTAAGACTGTTTTATATCATTGTTTGTGATATAACCTTGCTCTGGTTTGTCAAAACTAATGACACATGAGGATGTGGTATTATGAGCCTGCTTTCTGAAATTGAAATGTTTTGGTAGAATCACAGGGTTGACATTTACTTTCTTTGACTTCAGGTAAGTCACATAAACTTTCTGCGCCTTTTTCTTATCAAAAGCATGTAGATCATAGTAGTATATATGGTAAAACATTTCAGGTGAAATAAATATATTAGTAAAGAAGATCACTCAGAAAAATAGGGTGATTCTACTCCTATAATATGTTACCTTTTATTATTATATCATATCCAAATGTCAATTGATATCTCTATCTATATTTGCCAATTAAATTTTTCCAGTCCTATGCTGCAAATTTTTATCAATTTATGGCAACACTAAATTAATAATAAAAATATTGGCTCATTCATATAGACAAATCCCTTTCGAAATCTTTTCTGCTAAGTTTGATTTTTCCCCAGTGCAGAGCTCCACACAATGAGCAGATGGAATAACACAAATGTGCCTGACTTCATCCTCATGGGACTGACAGACTCTGAAGAGATCCAGCTAGTCCTCTTCATGCTATTTCTCCTGATATACCTTATTACTGTGCTGGGGAATGTAGGAATGATGATTCTAATTTACCTGGATCACCAGCTTCACACCCCCATGTATTTTTTTCTCACTCAGTTGTCATTCCTTGATCTCAGTTACTCAACAGTCATTACACCTAAAACCCTGGAGAACTTACTGACCTCCACCAGGAATATCTCATTCATGGGCTGCTTTGCTCAGATGTATTTCTTTGTCTTCTTGGCTGCTGCTGAATGTTTTCTTCTCTCCTCAATGGCCTATGATCGCTATGTAGCTATCTGCCGTCCTCTACACTACCCAGTCATTATGTCCACAAGACTTTGCCTTGCTTTGCTCTTTGGGTCTTATTTGATTGGCTTTGTGGATTCCTCTGTCAATTTGCTTTGCATGAGCAGATTGCATTTCTGTGACTCCAATGTAATCCATCACTTTTTCTGTGACACATCCCCAGTTTTAGCCCTGTCCTGCACAGACATATATGACACTGAAATCATGATATTTGTTTTTGCTGGTTTCACCCTAATGGTGTCCCTTATTACAATATCTGTGTCCTATGTATCCATTCTCTCAACTATTCTGAAAATTAATTCCAGTTCAGGAAAGCAGAAAGCCTTCTCTACCTGTGCCTCCCATCTCCTAGGAGTCACCATCTTTTATGGTACTATGATTTGTACTTATTTAAAACCAAATAAGTCCTATTCCTTGGGAAAAGATCAAGTGGCTTCTGTTTTTTATACTATTGTGATTCCTGTGCTGAATCCACTAATCTATAGTCTTAGAAACAAAGAAGTAAAAAATGCTCTCATTAGAGTCACTCAGAAGAGAGAGGGCTCCAGGCAACTAACATAAAGTGATGCTAAGCAATTTAATTCATGTTTTGTTTTTCCTATTGGGTATTTTCTTGATCTCTCTAAAAACAGTTGAATCTTTCATTTGATATTTCTCTGGAACTGCCCTTTACTTAACCAAAAAAGATCTTGGACATTTCTAGGAATATGTTTTGAGAAATTCATATTGTACTTATGAAATAAATTAAATCATTAAATAAAAGAAATCATTAAATATGTGTTAAATCTATGATCTAAATATAAGTGGTTTTGATACCATCGGTTGCTGGTCACGAGTTCTGCTTCTTCACATGTTGAAATTTGAACATTAGAGAAGCACATTGAGGCAGGCATATAAAGCAGGGTTTACTTAAAAAGGGGTAACATAGACTTCTCCAAGGAGGGAGAAGGGGGCCTTGGCTGGTGTCCGGGTATCCCAAGAAGTGAGGCTGTTTTGCCTTTTTTTAATAAAATTTTTTAATATATTTTTTCTAGTTGCCGATGGACCTTTATTTTATTTATTTATATGTGGTGCTGAGAATCGAACCCAGTGCCTCACACACGCTAGGCAAGTGCTCTACTACTGAGCCACAACCCCAGTCCCTGTTTTGCCTTTTTATATGTCCTCGGCTTCCTTTGTTCTCCTGCTCTCTTCCCCTTATCTCCCTCCTTCCTGCCCACATGACTAAGCCCAGGAAGTGCTCAATGTGATGGCCAAAATATGAGAAGCAGATGGACATGGTTGAGTGATCTGGGCTGGAAGGGGGTATAATTAACAAGGCCCAGTATGGAGGGACAATCCCTGGGACAGGTTACCTTAGCAACAGGTTGCAGCAGAGGCAGTTTATTTTGATACAGGTGGAGGAAGGGCTCTGAAGGAATTAACATTTCAATCCCTCCATTCTCTGGATCAGACCCTTACTTATCTGCCTGTGTAATGTTGGCTTCAGTTTTAAGGACAACTACAGTGAAAAATAAGAAAATACAGTTGTCATCTAAAACCTAGGTCAAAATATACCCAGAACAACCTCATTTCAGATCATTTTATTATAAAAAACAGCTATAATTTTGTCACAAAAATAATGCCTTCAGAAGTCACTGTATTTTTAATAATAAGAAGAAATACAGCATTGTGGTTAATAGCATTTCTTTCAGAATTAACAATTTCAGGATTTAGAATCTACTCAGGTAGCTTTCTAACTATACAACCTTTAAGAAGTCAAGGACAGTTTAAGGCTTAGTTCTCCCAAATTCACAAGTTGAATAATGATTCTGGTTGCATCTGAGGAGAGGACAGATGTAAACCACTTAAGGCAATAAGGATAAGAGTTGACCAGTAATATTAGACTTATATTTACGTAATATTTTTAATGCATGATGCCTTTTTTAAAAATAATTTTTACTTGTCTTTCATAAATTACGTGTGGTTAAATTAATTGAAAAACACTCAAACAGCTAAAAGAAAATATTATCAATAATTCCCAATTTTGAATTTAGAATAAAGTAACATATTGAAGTAGAAATTAAGTCATGGGAAAATAATATATGCTAATGTTGCAATTTAGAAATATTAAAAGATATTAAGGAAAAGAGAAACATTGCAGCAAGTAATGACAGATTTGTGCTTTTCCTTCTAGATGAGTAGCTTAATTTATGTCTATATACTGCATATATAAACAAAAATTCCTGTCATTTCCCACGTAGTTCTCTGCAGCTTTCTGTACTTAAATGTTTAATATTAAAAAATATCTTTGTCTTTGAAAGCTGTTTCAAAATTAGGCCTCTCTTGTTGTAATTAAAAATCTGTATGCAATGATATCTCTTGTGTTGCACCCTCTAAACATTTGAGAACTCTTCTTCTTTGTGACTTATCCACCAGGCTACTACATTTCCTTTCTCCAGATTCCTTGACACAGGAGAATCACAAGTTCAAAGCCAGCCTCAGCAACTTCGAGGCGCTAAGCAACTCAGTGAGATCCTGTCTCTACATAAAAACACAAAATAGGGCTAGGGATATGACTCAGTGGTCAAGTGCCCCCGAGTTTAATACCCAGTGACAACAACAACAAAAAAATTATAAAGCAAAGAATTGACAACATATACTTTGTGGCATTTCGTAAACTTCGGGCAGGTAGAATACTAAAATCTCTTTTACTTAAAAACTTTATCTCCATGTTCTGGAATTGTAATTTTAATATTATTTCTGTTCTTTAAAATTTATTTTAGAAGATATAATTCCCTATTAAGAGATTGAGGCCGGAGAATCCCAAGTTCCAGGTCAGCCTCAGCAACTTAGCAAAACCCTGTCTCAAAATTAAAAAATTAAAAAGGGCTAGAATATAGCTCAATGACAAAGCACCCCTGGATTCAATCTTCAGCACAAAAAAGTATAATTTCCTTTTTCATATATGTAATGATTGTTTAAAAGTGTATAATTACTACATAGATTAGATTATTTATGCCAAAGGATATGAGTATATAAATTATTTAACTTTAAAATTTTATGATTTTGGTACAATTATATTTTATAACTTTTCCCACATGCCTTTTCAGTGTTTAAAGTGAAACCTAGTTTGAGTTCAATATTTAACAATCTTCTCCTAACTCAAAACTGCCAACTAATGTAATGATATTAATTAAATATGTATTATATTTCTCTACTTTCTTAATCTATTTCAAAATTTTCCTTATCCTATATCAATGCCATGTGAAATTACTACAATTTAAGTTTTCTTTGACATTTGTAATGTCTATAGTTTATATTTGTAGGTATTTCTTCTCTATTAGAAATAAGAATTTAGGCCAGGTACAGTGGCTCACACCTGTAATCACAGCACTTAGGAAGGCTGAGACAGGAGAATTGTGACAGTTCAAAGCCAGCCTCAGCAATGATGAGGTGCTAAGCACCTCATGAGACCTTGTCTCTACATAAAATACAAGATAGGGCTGAGGATGAGGCTCAGTGGTTGAGTACCTCAGAGTTCAATCCCCAGTACTAAAAAAAAAAAAAAATAAAAGAATGTAATAAACATTTAATGTTTAAAAAAATGCTGTTTGGTTTCTTACTCTATATTCTTACTCTGTATATTCCTTATTTCAATACATTTACTTCTGAGTATTTTGAATTTTTGCAGGTTTTTTTATAAGATCTGGTTTTACTTTGCTTTCATTTGCATTTATGTCTATGATTTAGAAATCTTATGCTACATTTTGCCAAAGATGGTTAACAGAATCTACATATTAGAGGCAATAGTCAGTTGAGGAAATTCTTAAATTTTAATTAAATTAAGACTGCATTTTCTCTTTATAATACAAGTTTAAAAAGATTTATATGATGTTCTTTAAAATTTTAATACAATCTATAGACAATATAAAAGATTAAACTATTTCCTTTAATCTATAATTTCAATATTATATCATTGCAGATACAAAAACAACTTATCAAATGCTGGGACAATGCTGGGGCCTGAAATTGTATTAGGACCTAGGCTTTCCTAGAGTAATAGAGGGATTCAGAAATAGAGTGAATCATGAAAGAGTAAAAAGATTCTTAGGCCAGACATGATGGTGCAGGCCGGTAATACCTGCAACTTATCAGACAGGCAGGAGTATCAAGAGTTCAAAGATAGCCTCAACAACTTAGCAAAGCCATAAGCAACTTAGGGAGACTCTGTCTCTAAATAAAATATAAAAAGTGTGGGGAATGTGGCTTAGTAGTTAGGAGCCCCTGGGTTCAATCCCTGGAAAAACAACAACAAAAATAAAACCAAAAAAACCAAAAACCGAAAAACACAAATCCGTGAGTATAAACTGCAGCTTGTCTGTGTATTACCCTTATTCATCTTGTGTTGACTTATTCATTAGGAATAGATTGTGAGGGCTGATTCTTTTCACCAGGTAATTCTGGGACCCAGGTACTTTCTCCCATATTATTGCTCCATTACTTCCCGACTCCTGTCCTGTTCTACATGGCTAAATAGTGTTCATCCAATATGCTGTCCACATTTCAGTAAGAGGGAAAGGTGAGGTTTTTACCGGAAAAACTATTGCAAGAATTATTTTTCAAGCTGAGCCCAGTGGTGCACGCCTGTAATTCCTGCACTTTGGGAGACTGAGACAGGAGAATCTCAAGTTCAAAGCCAGCCTCAGCAATGACGAGGTGCAAAGCAACTCAGTGAGACCCTGTCTCTGTATAAAACACAAAATTATGCTGGGGATGTGGCTCAGTGGTCTAGTGCCCCTGAGTTTAATCCACGGTACAAAAAATAATAATTATTTTTCATGAGAATGGTTTTCATTAACTAATCTGGAAAGATGAGATTTTTACACTGAAAAAGCCATTGCAAAATTTTTTCTTTAATGATTTTCATAAAATAATTTATCATATATATATATATATATATATATATATATATATAGAGAGAGAGAGAGAGAGAGAGAGAACTACTCAGATTACCTATTCTAATGTACTTTTAAAGAAATATACTTTTAAAATTTTCAGATTTATTAGCAAGAGATTGTTTATAATATTTCTCATTGTCCTCTTAATATTTGTGGAGACCATAGTGGCATCTCTTATTTCATTCTTTTTTGTTTTGCTTTGCTTTTTATTATTTGTTATAATTAGCTACACATGACAACAGAATGCATTTCAAGTCATTGTACACAAACAGAGCACAAATTTTCATTTCCCTGGTTGTGCACAATGTAGAGTCGCACCATGTTTACAGTCATACATGTACCTAGAGTAATAATGTTCATCTTATTCCACCATCTTTTCTCCCCTTCTTTCCTCCTCCTCACCTTCCCACTCTCCCCTTTGCACAATCCAAAGTTTCTCCATTCTCTCCATGCTCCCCTCCATTATGGATCAGCATCCACTTATCAGAGAGAACACTTGGCCTTTGGTTTTGGGGCTTTGGCTCATTTTGCTTAGCATGATATTCTCCAACTCCATCCATTTACCTGCAAATGCCATAATTTTATTCTCTTTTTAGCCGAGTAATATTCTATTGTGTATATATACCACAGTTTCTTTATCCATTCATCTGTTGAAGGGCATCTAGATTGTTTCCATAGTTTAAATATTGTGAATTGAGCTGCTATGAACAGTGATGTGGTTGCATCACTATAGTATGCTAATTTTAAATCCTTTGGATATAGATTGAGGAGTGAAATAGCTGTGTAAAATGGAGGTTTCATTTCACGTTTTCTAAGGAATCTCCATACTGCTTTCTATAGTAGTTGCTGCAATTTGCCATGCCAATAGCAATATATGAGTGTACCATTTCCCCCACATCCTTGTCAGCACTTACAATTGCTTAATTATTATTTCTTGATAATTGGAATTCTGACTGGAGTGAGACAAAATCTTAGAGAAGTTTTGATTTGCATTTCTCTAATTACTATAAAAATTGAACATTTTTTGGACCAGACAGATTCTCAGCCAAGTTCTATAAGACTTCCAAGGAAGAATTAGTTCCAATATTCCTAAAATTATTCCATGAAATAGTAAAGGAGGGAAGCCTTCAAAACTCATTATATGAGGCTAGTATTATCCTGATACCCAAGCCAGACAAAGACACATCAAGGAAAGAAAACTTCAGACCAACATCCCTGATGAACATAGATGCAAAAATTTTTCAAAAACATTCTGGCAAATCACATGCAAAAACATATTAAAAAGATAGTGCAACATGATCAAGTGGGGTTCATCCCAGGGATGCTAGATTGGTTCAACAACTGGAAATCAATAAATGTAATTCATCATATCAATAGACTTAAAGAGAAAATCACATGATAATTTCAATAGATACAGAAAAAGCATTTGATAAAATAAAACAATCTTTCATGTTCAGAACACTAGAAAAACTAGGAGTAGTAGAAACATACTTCAACATTGTAAAAGCTATCTATGTTAAGCCTAAGGCCAACATCCTTCTAAATGGGGAAAATTTTGAAGCATTCCCTCTAAGAACTGGAATAAGACAGGCAGGCCCTCTCTCACCACTCCCATTCAACATGGTCCTTGATTCTCTATCCAGAGCAATTAGGCAAAATAAATTAAAGGGATATGAATAGAAAAAGAAGAACTCAAATTATCACTATTTGCTGATGACATGATTCTATACTTAGAGGTTCCAAAAAACTTCAGAAAACTTCCAAAACTAATAACAAATTCAGCAAAGTATCAGCACCTATAAATCAAATACATTTCTATAAATCAGTCATGAACCCTTAGAAAGAGAAATTAGGAAAAACATGCCATGCAAAGTAGCCTCAAAAAAAAAAAAAAAAAAGATACCTGGGAATCAATCTAACAAAAGAGGTGAATGAAAACTATACAATGAAAACTACAGAACACTAAATAAAAGCATTAAATTAGACCTTGGAAGATGGAAAGATCTTGCATGTTCTTGGATGGGAATAATTAATATTGTCAAAATGGCCATACTACCAAAAGCATTATGCAGATATAATGCAATGTCAATCAAAATCCCAACAAAAGTCCTCGTAGAAATGGAAAAAAACAATCATAAAAGTCATTTGGCAAAATAAAAGAATAGCCAAAAAATTCCTTAGCAAGAAGAGTGAAACAGGAGGCATCACAATATCAGACTTTAAACTATACTACAGAAAAATAGTAACAAAATGGTGTGGTATTAGCATCAAAATAGATATGTAGACCAATGGTACAGAATAGAAGACACAGAGACAAACACACATAACTACAGTTATCTCATAGGAGACAAAGGTGCCAAAAACGAACATTGGTGAAAATATAGCCTCTTCAACAAATGCTGCTGGGAAAACTGGAAATCCATTCTGCAGCAAATGAAACTAAACTCCTACCTTTCACCATGCACAAAACTCAACTCAAAATGGATTAAAGACCTAGGAATTAAACAAGAGGCCATGGCCCTAATAGAAGAAAAAATAGGTCCAAATCTTCATCATGCCAGATTAGGTTCCTTAACCAGACTTCTAAAGCTCAAGAAATAAAATCAAGAATTAATAAGTGGGATGGATTCAAATTAAAATGCTTCTCAGCAAAAGAAACAATTGGTAACATGAAAAGAGAGCCCATAGAGTGGGAGAATATCTTTGCTACACACACATCAGAGCACTAAATTCCAGGATATATAAAGAACTCAAAAACATTAAACCAAAATAAATAAATAAAATAAAATAACCCAATCAATAAATGGGCTAAGTGTGAGGTTTTGCCCTGAGATGGCTCCAAGCAGCCAGCTCAGGACTGACCACGCTGCCCTGAGAAAGCCACGTCCCCTCACTCTTATTGGCTGACCTCTGCTCCCGGGCCACCGTTAGCTGAGTAACCCTATACTGTTTCAGGTGGACAGCCCCATTCTGCATTCTTAGCTTAGAAACAGGACACCACTGGAGCCTCTACCCTATATAAACCTGTGAACCCCACTCAATAAATAGTTCTTGCTTAGACGAGACTCCCCCGACTCGTGCGTGGTGAATTCAGGCCGGGCGGCTTTGACTTTCTCAGTCCGACCTTATCAGGGGTCTCCGAGGATCTTCTCCTCTCCGCTGGCCAAGTTGGGAGACTGACACCTGGCAGGAGGAACCCAGATATCTGGCGCCCAGAACAGGGACATGAAGGGGCTGAGGAAATGGGATGTCGCAGGGACCTGACTTGTACATAATTCGGGGGACTGAGTAATCATAGGGAATCCAGGTAAAACATCCCCAGAAAGATGGGGCAATCTTCTTCTTCAAAAGTAGATGACTCTCTGCATTTAAAGCACTGAAATACATGCTTAAAAGCAGAGGCTTAGAGATTTCAGATACGCCAGCCGAGAAAGTCTGGGAGGGGCTTATACGCATGGCTCCCTGGCTTCCCGGGACAAATTTCTTTAATGTAGATACCTGGAACAGAGTAGAGCAATTGGTGCGCAAACGAGAAACTGATTTAGGAGAAAATTCTCCTGTGGGAATGTACCCCATGCAGATGGCTCTAAAGGGTTGTTTTGCGCCTGATCCACCTCCTAGAACAAAGAAAGGGAATTCAACCCCTGTCCTCTCTGAGACGTGCTCTGAGAAGGAAACTTCTATCGGAGAGCAAATAGCCCCTCCCCGAGGCGCACTCTGAAAGGGGAGCTTCTGTTCGGAGACTTAACCCTTAACTCTCCGGCTTGGGAGGAAAAGAGCAATGTTACAGCACCCTCTGAGCGCTCTTCCAAAGCCCAGAGCCCACAGGACCCTCCTCCCTTGGCTTCTCCGGGGAAACCTCCTCCCAGCCTGCCGACATACTGTCTTCCTCTGACCCAAAGCCTCCCGCCACTTAGTTCAAACAACACCATCTTGCCTTTGTTCTGGTAGGGGGAAGCCACCGAGTAGGGAGGAGCCAACGCCATCTTGCTTTGAGGGCAGATCCTTGCCACTGACTCAGAGCCAGCTGTCTTCTTGTCCTTTTAGTGAGAGCTATAGCCTGCCATTTAGCAATGCTTCTGAGGCTTGCCCATTTGGGCTTTCCCTGTTAATGTTAATCCAGGAGGTAATAGACCAGCCGCCTGGTATCCATGGGAACTGCACAATTTAAAGGAGCTTAGAAAGGCCATAGCTGAGGACGGACCAAACTCCCCTTGGGCGGAATCTATCTTACAATAGATATCTTACAATAGGAATCTATCTTACAATAGTTGTGCATACAAGCAATGCACAACTCAAGATTGGATAAACCTAGCAAGAGCTGTTTTTCCTGGGGCCCTATATGTAAAGTACTTTGCATTTTTTAGTGATGAGTGCCACCTACAGGCAGACAGAAATCAAAACGCTGATCCCGTGATCCCTATTACTTACGGGATGCTGTCGGGAACTAGTGATCAATATCATACTGGCCTCCAACAAGCTGCTATTCCGGTTCCATATAGAGAACAAGTAAGAGCATTAGGGCTGGCGGCTTGGAGAAAGAAGAAGGGCCTACGCAGCGTTCGATCTCTGGCATTACTCAAAAACCAGATGAAGAGCTCACTTCCTTCATAGAGAGGGTGGGTTGAAATATCAAAAGAAAAGTCCCGGCTGGGCCCTTGCGGGAACAAATTATTAAAATGATGATTTGGGAAGGAATGGGTGCCGATAACAAGCTGGCATGCATAGGGTTAAGAGAACAATCACCGGGGCACTGGGTCATAGCCTGCAAAGACATAGGGACCCGTGCCCACCAATCTGAAACGCTGACCATGGCTTTACAAGCCCAGGCAACTTCCATAATGGACTCTATAACAGAAGCCCTCACTAATGTTCTGGCATTCTCACAAAATAAGGAAGGGAAAGCCTGATAAGGGATTTAAAGCCAAGAAACAAAAGGGACTTATGTTCAAATTAACTTGAGGTTTCTCTTTTCCCTTCCCTCCTCTCTCCCTCTCCTTTTTTCTCGTGTTGCTTTATTGAAATAGTTAACAGCTATATCATTTTTTCCAGGACGCTAGGGTTTTGAATTCTATATATTTTTTTTAAGTTCCTGATTTTGACTCTGTGTGCTGAAATTAAGATTTCTGATCCGATATATTTTATCCAACTATAAAAGTTTTTTTTTTTACACTCTACTTTGCTCAGAGAAGGTATACCTTTCATTCAAGAGGCCTCTGTTTTTCATGTGATGTCTATACACATTTGTCTTGTGTATTGTTTACATGTGTTTCTGTATCAAATCTAATATATGGAGCACTCATAAACTAAAATTAAAAAATGGATCCAAATACCTTTGATTCACGTGATTCAAAAGTTTGATTTAAATTAAATAAATAAATAAAATTAATAAAGTCTTTAAAATCACTACCTCACATTTTTCTTTCTGGATGGTTGCACAATAAAGGATATTGTTCTCTATAAAATATTTGAAGTGTAATTAATCATCCTTCTTTCTAGGATTTCCTTCAACAAAAAATGATCACTTAAAAGTGCTAACTAAACATGTTTTTTATGGATAGCCTGAGTTAAAGTTAAATAGATCAAAGTTAACATATGGGACAAGCTCTAAAAATGTGGGTTTCATAAAGTTGTTGCTCAATGAAGGGTTTAAAATTGCTTTGTCATCACTAAAACAAAATTACTTAATTTAAAGCCCAACAGGTATAATTCTATGTACTTAAGCATTGTGTTTTCATAAATGGTAAATTAATGTAATTCTCTAACACAGCCTAATTCTATCTTAAGGTTGAAAGCCAATTCAACAAGAGATCACAAAGGTTTATTTTCCTGTTTTACTTGCTCGGACCAGGTTTTATTAGGTGATTGCCCTCCTTAAAATCTAAGCAGCGCACTCATGCTGGAACCTGAGTTCACTCCCTATCTAGGATGTTGAGCCATGCAACTCATTAACTTGCTACCTGCCTCTGTATTGCCCCTTCCAGAACCTCATTAATTGTAAACTTACCTTTATGATTCTCTGCGTTGCAGACATCCCTGCTTCTGGATGGAGCTGCTGCCCTCACTGCTTAAAGGGGACAGCCTTTAAGCTGTGCAGCTGATTTGTGTACACAGTGTAGGCTTGCTTAATTTGATTTAAAATTGGAGTCAATTATCCTTTCTTTGTGTTCTGGGTTCTATACATGAAGGCCTAAAGGTTTCTACTGTTTCATTTAAAGTACTATAAATAACAAAATATTTCTTATCATTAAAAGGGAGTAATTTACCTAAATTCTGAAATTTACAAGGATTATTTTGGGATGTAAATAAAAGGAAATTAAAGATTCTATATGTGGTACTTAATAAAATGAAAAAAAAGTATTTCTATATAAGAATGTCTTCATATGGTAAAAGAAACAAAAACATTTAAAGTAAATGCTAAGGAAGGTTTAAAGTAAATGGTAAAAAGATATAAAACTAACAAGTCTTTACCCAAAGCTAATTTAACTAGATATGATCCTACAATGGACCTGACAACTATTGTCTTTAATCATACAACTCCTATGGCATGCCTTTGACAAAATAATCATCCTTAATATTAAGAACATTTCTCCTTAGCTGCTGCCGCTAAAATTACTTCCAACATTCAAAATCTTTATGATTTACTTATAAAAATTACAAGGCAATCAAAAATATGTCCATGTGATTATAGACACATAACCCTCTTTTACATTTGCCTTGGCTCAAGCTGGAGAAACCACCAAACATGTTATAACAACTTTATTGATGGCTATTAATATTATTGGAGTACCCTGGTCTTTAAAAACAAATAATGGACCAACATTTATTTCACAAATATCTCAAACTACTAAAATTCCTTATAATCCTCAAAGTCAAGTCATCATTTAAAGAAATAATAAAACCTTAAAAGATCAATTACAAAAACAAAAAGGGGGAACAGACCCCCATACCCAACTAAGGCTGGCATTGCTTACACTAAATATTTTAAACTTTTCTAAGGACCACCCTCTGACAGTGTTTCAGAGGCATTGGTCAAAACAAGCACCATACATTGCCATTGAAGTTCAGTGGAAAGATCCCTTGACAGGAGACTGGAGAGGCCCAGACCCTCTCATAAGTTCTAGGCAAGGATCTGGATGTGTATTCCCTCGTGGAGAAAAACAACCTATATGGGTCCCAGCAAGAAATCTTAAATATACCCCATCTAATAACCCCTGCCCAACAGAAAGTCTCTCTCTTGAGGAATGAATATTTATGTCTTACAGGAGTGCCTAAATTGCTCTGGACTCTTTGCCTGGCCTGCGTGGGACTAGTCATCATTTCCCTGATCATCTATATTGTGGTAATCTGTACTCAACAGGGCTAATTCCCTTTAATCATACTTTAGTGCCCTAGTGACCATGAAGATATACATGTTTCTTTTCCTGGTCCTCGGTGGCCTTTCTCAGGGAAATAATTCCAACCCCCATCAGGCCTATAACATCACATGGGAGATATTCATCCCAGGATCTGGAACTATTGCATCCAGCGTCACAGGGCTCCACCCAAAAACCTGGTTTCCTTCCCTGACAACTGACTTATGCAGACCAACTGATGGGTATTGGAACCTGCACTCATTAATGACAACCGGGTCCCCTAATTGTGATTCTACTTGGGGGCTTAGCGCCTTGCAAAAGGAGGCCTTTTACGTGTGTACTGCACATACTAAACAGCGAAACTGTGGAAGCCTTGAATCCTTCTGTTGTGCAGATTGGGGCTACGAAACCACAGGTACAATACCCTGGAAAAGGGGAAAACCCAATGACTTCATCCAAGCCTCCCAAGATGGGACCCTCACATGTAAGTTTCCTAAAAATAATCAAAACTACTGGGCACAAGGAACCTATTGTAATCCGGTTACAATTAATTTTATGGCCCAAGGCCAAGCCACAGCCACTTGGGATGGAGGAAATATTTCTTGGGAGCTACAACTCTACCAAAATGGATATGATGATGGGCTCCTTTTTGGAATCAGGCAAAAAATGACAACAATTACCCAAGCTATTGGGCCAAATAAAGTACTTGCTTGCCCCCAGGGTTCCAACTCCCTATGGGATGTCATTTCTGCTATGTATGATATACTCAATGGGTCATACCCTAAACTCACGGATACCTGCTGGCTATGTTATGATGTTAACCCTCCATTTTATGAAGCAATGGGAATGAATGCCTCCTTAAGCTTGTCCCATGAGACCCCAACAACCTGGATGAGTAAAAGAATTGGATTAGCCTTAACCCAAGTCAATGGCCAAGGTACCTGTATAGGAACTGTGCCTTCCCACAAAAAGGGCCTATGTGCTGATGAATTCCCATCCCCTTGCACTGGAAAAAAATGCTCAAAGTTGGCTAACCCCTGATGGAGGAGGTTACTGGATTTGCTCTGAAACAGGTCTAACTCCCCACGTGTCATTTCAGGTGCTTAACCAATCTCCAGAGTTTTTTGTTATAGTGGCTGTACTCCCCCGCATTATCTACCATGATGAAAATTTTGACTTCTTGCACTAGGACAAAGGACACCTGCAGAGAATGAAGAGAGAACCCCTCACAGCTTTGACTGTTACCGCCCTGTTTGGCCTGGGGTTAACTGGGACTAACACTGGCGTTGCCTCACTGGTTACCCAACAATGAGGGCATACTTCTCTGTGGGTTGCTGTTGATGAGGACTTAAAAGAAATTGAAGGATCTATCAGCCTCCTAAAAAAATCCTTATCCTTACTATCAAAGGTAGTCCTGCAAAACCAGTGCAGACTTGACTTATTGCTCTTACAACAGGGGGGCCTTTGTGTGGCCTTAAGGGAGGAATGCTGCTCTTATGCTGACCATACTGAGGTCATTAGGGACTCCATGGCCAAACTCAGGGAGGGACTCAGCAAAAGAAAACAGAAAAAAAAATCACAGGAGAGCTGGTATGAGTCCTGGTTTAACCAGTCTCCATGGCTAACTACTCTGATCTCTGCCATAGCTGGGCCCTTAGATCTTCTGCTACTGGCCCTTACCTTTGGTCCCATTATTATAAATGAGCTAATGGCCTCTGTCAAAGGGTGAATTGGGAGCATACAATTGATGGTCGCAAAATGCCAATATCAGGTGATGGTGGCCAGTCCTTGCTCAGGAGGAAGAAGACCCCTCTCCGGGGGCGTTCCAGCTGGATGACCCCTAGGCCAATGGGACCCGAAGTGCTAGTGTGGCAGCAAATGACGGGTAAGACCTCCTGAAAGATGGGTGCCACCTAAGACAGGCGCGCATTTGAGTACGGCCCGCCCTGCCTATTACAAAAACAAAAAGGGGGAAATGTGAGGGCTTGCCTTGAGATGGTGCCTAGCAGCCAGTTCAGGACTGACCACGCTGCCCTGAGAAAGCCACATCCCCTCACTTTTATTGGCTGACCTCTGCTCCCGGGCCACTGTTAGCTGAGTAACCCTATACTGTTTCAGGTGGACAGCCCCCTTCTGCATTCTTAGCTTAGAAACAGGGCACCACTGGACCCTCTACCGTATATAAACCTGTGAACCTCCTTCAATAAATAGTTCTTGCTTAGACGAGACTCCTCGACACGTGTGTGGTGAACTTGGGCCGGGCAGCTTTGCCTTTCTCAGTCCGACCTTATCAGGGGTCTCCGAGGTTCTCCTCCTCCCCGCTGGCCAAGTTGGGAGACTGATACCTGGCTGGAGGAACCCCAATACTAAGGAAATGAACAGACACTTCTCAAAAAAAGATATACAATCAACCAACAAATATATTTAAAAAAATGTTCAATTTCTCTAGTAATTAGACAAATGCAAATCTTATTTTATTCTTGACATTGATAATGTTTTGTTTTGTTTCTTCTCCATGCTGACATTTGTTTATAAGGGTAAATTTAATAAATTCTGCCTAAATGATATTCAACATAGATTTTAATGTAAGACCTTTATAGTAGCATATTCAATTCTACTCTCTCATTTTTATGGCTATTTTTTCTACATAAATTTTACTTTTATGTAGTTTAGAGCTAAAATGGAACAATATAGTCTTGGTTTAGTCTTTATTTGTTAAAATAAAATTAAAATGTCGAATTTTTGTTATGCTTATTTTTACTTTCACAGTTTTTGTGTTATTGTCTTTGCATAGATGTACATGTCCTCCTGCTGCCAAAATGCCTGCTTAGAAAATAATTGAAGCATAAATATTCTGGTTATAAATTATTCAAGCTAAGTGTGTATATGCATGTGTAAAGAGTGTGCTTGTGATTTCCTTGAAAAAAGGTTTTTTTGTATTTATGCATTTGATTTTTTAAATTATTTCAATGGGTATTAAAATCCTGGTTGATAGTTGTCTTCTATTACTATAAATATGGATTTTCATTATTTACTGTTATGCATAATTTCTTGCTGCATCAGAAATAGTTTTAATATCTTTTTCTTCTGTGTTTAATATGTATTTTCCTCTGAATGCCTTCATGATTTGCTATTTATCCTAGCTTTGCAGAGCTGAGATTAGTCAGTCTGAATTTAATTTGTTGTTTACATTTTGTTTCATTTATGTTTATCATTCTCCAGGTTTCCCAGTCTTTTTGATTCAATGGTTTGATGCATTGTTTTTAGAAAACTATCAACTTCTGTGCCTTCAAATATTTATTCTGTTTCATTCTTTGTATCAATATTAGACTGCACACTTCTTCCATACTTCTTCTATATTAGACTGCTTGCATACATCTGTATATATTAGACTACTTGCACACTTCTTGGAGTTTTATCCCCACCTTTTTCTTTCTGTTTGGTTAATTTCTATTGGTTTATATTCAAGTTTGCCAATTTTTGCCAAATCTGTACTGACTGTTGATGAGCCTGTTAAAGGAACTCTTTTTCTCTGATTTTGTGTGTGTTTGTGTGTGGTGGGGGGTGTATATTTTATTTCCAGTAGTTTACTAGACATTTTATAACATCCGTCTATCTGGAAAGATGACTGGGTTTTTTTTTTTATTTTTTATTTTTTTTCATGTCAGCTATTTCCTCTCTCCAGAGAACTTTTATTCAAGTAACTGTCAATTCCTTAATGAATGACTACCACCTAGATTTTATTAGTCATTTTCATAAACACTTGTTAAAGGCCTGCAAAGAAGATCTTGAGAATAAATGTAAAGTTGTCCATTTCATGTCTCTCTGCTTTTCCCAGCTTCTCACAGTTGGTTTTAACAGTTCCTTAAAATGTAACTGAGATATTCCTTTGTGGTTGAATGTGGTCACATCTTTCTCTCACCCTTTGCCCTAAGTGAAGTAAATTTGTGTGTTCCATGTTCTCTTATGCTTCCTTGGAATTCAGATTTTTTGGATGAATGCAAACTCATCCCTGGTCTAACTAATACAAAATTAAGTATTTTTATTAATATATTGAATCTTAAAAACAGAGGAAGCACAAATTCCTCTGAAGACTTCTCCATCCTGTGTGAGAATTGGACTTCTACATGGTTTTACATTCTGTCCATTGCCATGACTTTAAACATTGCTTGTGTAGATAATCCCCACTCACCAGGGTCATATCACCTGAAACTTGAAAATGCAAAGGAATTTCAAAATCAGTCCAGACTGACTGATCTCATTCACTCTGCTCTTACACTGCTTTATTGCTTCTTTGCTTCTTGCTTACTCCCTTTACTCTTTTTTCCTTCTCCCTCTGTTCCTTTCCTTTTTTATTTTTTGAATCAACTAAGCTCATAACATGTAAACTCTATGCATTTTAATGAATGAAATATATTGCCAATGCCAGAGGAAAGCACTTCCCCAGGACTTTTAAATGCATGCCAGTTTGTCTCTTATTTTTGCAATTGAGTTATTGAAGACATCAATAATTCCTAAAGTAGTATCTGAAAAATGAATGATAAAATTGGTGAAAATAAAACATCACTAAGTCAGGCACGGTGGCTCAAGCCTGTAATCCCATCACTTAGGGAGGCTGAGACAGGAGAATCACAAGTTCAAAGCCAGCCTCAGCAATGGCCAGGCACTAAGCAACTCAGTGAGACCCTGTCTCTACATAAAACACAAAATAGGGCTGGGGATGTGGCTCAGTTGTTGAGTACCCCTGAGTTCAATCCCCAGTACCAAAAATACAAAATCACTAAATTATATTATTCCATGTGTAGTGAGTTTAAATGTAGAAATTATAGCCTTGAAACTTAGATCTGAATTTTGTCATCACTCTTAAATACTGTGTAGCATTGAGTAAATTATTTGAGGATTTGTACACAGTTTTCTCGTCTGTGATAAAAGTTACTACTACCACCGTTTTTTGGAGTTGTTATGAAGATCTCATGATTTAATACATGAAGTCTAGTATCTAATAGTAGGAAAGTTTTCTTAATACTACTAGGCTATCTGGTTAGGTGTGAAAATAAAACTAGTAAAGAGAGTTCAACTAGAGAAAGCATGTAAATTTATTCCATAAAAGTTTTACATGAAATAGTTAAAATGCCAAAATAAAGACTCATTGATCACAAGCAAGTTATTTATGTTTTTCTTTATGTTCAATAAAGAATTGACAGCTGGGCACAATGGCACATGCCTGTAATCCCTGTGGTTCTGGAGGCTGAGGAAGGAGGATCATGAATTCAAAGGCAGCCTCAGCAACTTAGTGAGGCTCTAAGCAACTTGGTGAGAATCTGTTTCTAAATCTGTATTTAAAAAAAGATTGGAGGACTGAGGATCTGGC
>PVHX01023154.1:0-26290 GCA_004024805.1 Geosciurus inauris
GAGTTCAAAGCCAGCCTCAGCAACAGCGAGGCACTAAGCAACTCAGTGAGACCCTGCCTCTACACAAAACACAAAATAGGGCTGGGGTTGTGGCTCAGTGGTTGAGTGCCCCCAAGTCCTATCCTCAGTACCAAAAAAAAAGAGAGTGGTACAATAAGATTATAACAGAGCTGGAAAGCTCTTATTGCCTAGTGACTATGTAGCCACTATAGTATGAAAGCACCACACACTGTGGCATAAACAGAACTACTCTATGGCCACTTACATGAAAGTGTGGCAATGCTGATATGTACAATACATACTACTTGGTAATGATGACTATGTTACTAAACATTGTCATTATTTTAGAGTGTCCTACTTCTACTTATAAAATGCTTTACTATAAAGCAGTACAGCACGTCACTGTGGCAATAACCTCATACATTTTGTTTCCTAAGTCTCTTGATAGCATTGATTTCTCTTATGCTAGATTTAGTTGTGTGATGTTTTATTTCTTTTACCTTACATGTAATAGGCATCTATATATACATCTATATGTACTGTATAGTCTAGGTTTGTAGAACACCATCTAGGTTTGTGGAAGTGCATCCTATAATGTTCACACAACCATAAACTTGCTTAAAAATAGCTTTTCCTATTGTTAAGCAACTACAAATCATAAATGGCACAAACTATGAAATTTTTTAAGAGGTACTAAGTACCTTTAAAATGTAGAGCAGGTAAAAAAGAATCAGAAATGTGGCAGAAAGGGTCGGTTCACAACTTTAAACAAGGCTATCAAAGTAGGATGCATTCACAGCTGCATATCTGTTGCCTGCATTCATTTAGAAATGTCTTCTGAAAAGGCTTGGCTTTGTGAATGTACAAGAGAGAGATGGCACCAGGCTTTGGCCTTAACCCAAAATTCACTGACACACATTCATTTCCCAGTAGAGAACTTTGGATCAATGTATTCCATATTCATCTACACAAACACCAGCAGTAAAAGGCAGAAATGACCAAGGCATAACCTGAATTTATGTCGTGCCCTCTAGTACAGACAGCTCAGCATCAGGGCCTGGAGCTTAGGGTAATGCTGACCCTAGTTAGAAAAACATGAGCCCATGAGCCTCACAGATGTGGAATCAATATCAAGGTACAAGGAATTTTACACATCTGTCAGCTAAATCAGAAGCCTAAAGGGCAAATGCTGCTCTAGAGAACATTAGCCAGATTTGTGGTGCTGACTCAAGGAGTTCAAGTCTATAAACCAATGCATGCATTACAAGGAGACATCAGTATGGCAGTTTTTCACCGGTGACAGTCACAATCCTGATTCAGTCTGGTTCTGGTTGATATTGATGGAGAAATGCTAGATTGGCTGGATTGTCATCAGTGATCATTTTGTTTTTATTTTATGCTTTTTTACTTTTGTTTCCATGCATTTATAATACTTTATTTTTTCTATCTTTGCTCTATTTTATGCCTTTCCTTTTTTTATCCTTCATTTCCTTTTAAAAGTTACTACCTGCTTGCTTCCTGGCTTACCTTTTCTCTAGTTTTCACCTCTGTACTTGTTTCCTTTCTCTCTCCCTCCTTCCCTTCCTTAAATATTTATTGTGCATCTACCATGTACAGGGCTAGGCATTATGCTGAGTGCTGCATAATGGTGGTAAAAATAGAAGCCCTCCTTTATGGAGCCACTGTCTTCTGTGAGAGACAGCATTTTACTTATAAATCCACAAATGAATCTGCACTGACTTACACTGTAAATTTTATAATCAGAAGAGAAGGGGCTGTAAAGCAAAGTACCAGGAGACCTGACACACCCTAGGGGTTGTGAAGGCCTCCCTGACTTAGAGACTTTATGTTAAGTCTTGGAGGAAACAGAAGAGCTACTCAGGCCAATGGCAGGGAAGATTCTCCAGAGACAGAAATCATCATGAGAAAAACCTTAGGAACAGGAAGAGTTTGAAGTATGAGGAAATGTTCAGAGGCCACCGTGACTAGATTGAATTGTAGAACACAGAGCCAGCCATAGGGAGATTGGAAATTCCAGAGGCCTTTCCCCTTAGCACTGCCTTGTTTCCTCATACTCATTTAGCTTAGCCACAAAGTAATTGAACATATCATTTGTTTTTCTAGGTTAATAAATAGGCAAAATAAGTATAGGACAGAACATGATGAAAGTGTAAAAAAAAAAGTAGAAAAAAAAATTTCTTTGACAGCTAGAGAACTGAGGAGTTCAAATGTACCCAAAGCACTTAAAGGTAGATACTATGATTTTCTGTGGCATGTGAATTGGCCTGCTTGTTCAGATATACAATGTGTGAGAGATTTATAGTTATAAAGTTTATAGATTTGAACAGGATTTCCATGTGTCTGTAGTATGTGTTATATGTACACCTGTGAATAAGCATATGCTCAAAAGTAGTTGGTATGCCTAATTCACAATTAAATATTTTACTGTACATTAAAAAAACACATTATTTGCCCAGCACAGTGGCATATATCTATAATTCCAGTGACTTGGGAGGCTGAGGCAGGAGGATTTCGAGTTCAAAGGCAGCCTCAGCAACTTAGAGAGGCCCTTAACAACTCATGGAGACCCTGTCTTTAAATAAAACATAAGAAAGGGGTGGGGATGTGGCTCAGTGGTTGAAGACTCCAATACCCCCCCCCAAAAACAAAAACAAAAAAACAAAACATTATTTTATTTCACTTCTGTTTTGTGAATTAAATGCCCTTTCATGCTTTTATTCTGAAAGTGTTGTTATTCTTCACCTTTTAAAGAACTATAAG
Source organism: Geosciurus inauris (assembly GCA_004024805.1). Lineage (NCBI taxonomy): Eukaryota > Metazoa > Chordata > Mammalia > Rodentia > Sciuridae > Geosciurus > Geosciurus inauris. The sequence continues at coordinate 2,782 of PVHX01023154.1, forward strand.
GAAAAAAAATAGAGAAGGACATACATGTATAAATACATTTTTTACTTATTTATGGATGAAACAGCTGGGTTTGTTTCCATTTTAATTGGCTCATTGTAGATAAGTGATAGAAATACAAACTATATGGTAAAATACAATCCTGCAGTTCTAAGAAATAAAAATATCATTTATCATGAGCCAGATAACAGAATTCTCTTTAGATGCCAGCAAAATATATATATACATATACATATATATATATATATATGCAACCTCAGATATAAATATGCATTCTACTTAGATGTAACACTTTTGCTAGATGACTTTGCATAATTTATGAATTATTTTGCCCTAATATGTGTTTTGAGCAGAATGTTTTAGGAAATAATTTCACATTATACTTTTACCTTGAGACCACAGTTAATTTATTAAAAATTAATAATAAAAGAGATAATTATTGATTTATTGATTCACTTTTTAAAGTAATAAAAAGTAAAAATCCCTCAGAATATAGAAAATGTAATATGAAATATGTTACAAAGTTTTGTTTGATATTTGGATACCAATCATGGGCGACATTTGTTATATTCTAACAAAGAAGGGGCCACTGAAGGGCTTAACAACATTAGATTATTTTGCATGTGATTATCAAAATACACCAGTAAGAGATAATGACTATCAGAACTAAGGTATCTGCACTAAGAATGGAAAAGGTATTAAGAAAGAAAGCAGTAATTGCTTAGAAATGATGGATTAAGGAGAAGGAAAAATTGAGAATACTATATATGTTTCCATTTTAAATGATTCATTATAAAAAAGACAGGACAAAAGTCAAGTTTATTGGGAAGACAAAGAGTTATGTAGTACACTTGGTAGACTTTACCTGTCTATTGGGTATCTATAGAAAGAAATTAAATTTGTGGGCTTGATGATTGGAGAAAAAGCCTGGGTATTAGAAATGGGTTTGGAAATCACTGTCACATGAGCACACATTTCCTACAGAATCACAGAAGTTCAGTTTCATGTAATGAGAAAAGCAATGGGCAAAAAATTATAGTGTAGACTTGCTATTATCATTTGGTAACTATGTCATTTAGATATGTCACCTAGCCCAATTTTTTTGAAGTGCCTCAGAGACATTCTAACCTCCCTTCAAAATTTGTTATGAGAGTTAAATAAATCAGCATGAGTGAAATATCTTGAAAATCACACAAAAAGATCCTTCCTTCCTTCTTTTTCTCTCTTTCTTCCCTTCCTTCCATTCATTTCTTATCCATCACTCCAGTATTCACTATGTGCAGGGAATCTTTGGAACTAAAAGCAAGAGATTTGGCATGTCTGAAGATTTTTGGAAATGTCCAGGGATTCAGTTCCTAGGTTTATCTTCATGTCTTCATAGCCTGGGGATTCCTTTTTCATATAACTTGTGGTCATCTGGAAAATGAATTTTGAAGAATGGCTGGTGTACAACTAAGGGCCTGTAATTGTCTTTTAAAGATCTTCTGTGTATACAAGCAATATAAAAATAATTGTTACCCTCTTCTGAACTTTCGGAAACTTCCTTTCAAATTCACACCACCATCTTTAACTAGTGTTTAATGAGTCTGCTTTTCTGCTCTACCTTCCTATAACTTGACATACTTTTATCAAAGAAAGATCTTCACTATTAAGGAATCATGCCTTATCTTTGATCTTATTTTACATTTATTCCGTAATGACTTTTTCTCCAACTTTGTATACCAAAATCCTCACAGTTCAGAGACCATTCCAAATATCTTCTTCAGGAGCAACACTATGAGCAACACTTTATGTCTATGACACATCATACTCTGTATTATTTACACTTCAATCTTTTCCTGCCTGTTTGTGAGTTCCTCAAGTATGTGAACTCCATTCTTTCATTCCTCCATGGCTCCTGACCTGGTGCCCTAGACATGATACATAAGGGAATATTTTCCAGTTTGATCAGTTAAAACAAATTGCCAGAAAAGTGACAGAAATGATTCTGTGCAATCAGAAAATTCACTTTATGCCTTTAGGGTTATGTTTTAGTCAACTTTGTCTAATCAAAAAAAAAATTAAAATTTTAATTAAAATATAAGAAAAATCTTTCAAAATAATTTGAAGCATCATGCAGTAGATATATGAAATACTAAAAATCTACCAACAATCCTGCAAGAATTCTTAAAGTTTCCTTTTTATCCTAAAGCTCTCTGACAAGATGTGAAAAACAAGAAGCAGTGAAAAACAAGAAGAATCTTGGTAGTGTAGGTAAATTTCACTTCTTTCCAAATTGGGTCCTGAATCATTTTGCTTGTGGTATTAAATATATCGTTCAATATACAGTGATATGTGAAAATGACTTGAAAGACTAAAACTATACTTTAGATGTATGCCTCTTTGGTCTTTTGTCTCTAAGGGATTTTCATTGCTTGCTTGTAGTACTTCATAAATACAGAGACGTGATATGTCAAGAGACTAGTTGTTGCTGACAAGGGTAGGATTTTGAATATAGATTGATAATATTCTGTACTGGGATAGCCACGTAAGCCAAGAGCCTAAGTTATGACCTGCTAAATCAACTGACTCACTTGGATAGGCACTTACAGCCAATATTTGCTTGCTGTGTATTATATCATCCTTTTCTTGGAATTTTATATTTTTGAGTGGCTTCTGGGTCCAGAATATGAGACACTATATCAGGAGCTGTGAAACATATTTAGAGGATGAGGGACTATGCACATCATATATCATGGATTATATATGGAAGAAATATTATTAATATCTATGATTAGAGTACTCAAGCCAGGTGCTTGGCAGTTAAAAAGTCTCATCCTCATAATGCCTGTTTTATTCCCAAGTACTTTATGATGCATTCCTAATGAAAGGGTTGATGTAATTTGTACCTTATCTCTCTATTCCCTTTGACCCAGGGAAAACTGATTTAAATCCAATTCTTTATTGACTAATGGTCTATTGTTGCTTAGAATTACCTAAGAATGAATAGCTGTGTCCTCTACTATAGGACTCAAAAAAGGACTCTAAAAAGGCAGTTAGAAGCAAGAATAGGAATGAGAGAGACAGGGACATCATATAATAGTTAAAACTCAAGTAACTTTTTAGCAGAGATAATATAAAAGTCTTCTCAAAACCAAAATCCCATAAATCTATGATAAGTGATTTGCTCAAATGATTTGCTAGTTACCAACAAAACTGGCATGAGATCAACACCTCTTAACTCCTGGTACAGTCTAATATCACAAAAGCACATCATTGTGGGAAATGATCAAGTTTGCTGAGACGGGAGAGGGAGATGGAGCCAAAAGATGCATAGAAGACGTACCAAGGAGGTAACTAATTCAGTGAAGAGCATTTTGGGGAAATAAAGTTCTAGTTTTTATTATTTATCCATCCTTTAATACTTCAAATTAATTTTAACTTTTTACCTAATTAAACGTATTTTGAGTCAAATAATAATCAAATAAATATTAAAACCTGACAAATGCAAAGAAAAAAAACAGAGAGAGAGAGAGAAACAGAGAGATAAAGAGAGATGAGGAGTTGCTAAGGTACCAAGGTACGGCATGAGTAAGGAAGAATCATGCCTCCTCCAAGAAGGCAAGCAACTATTGGAGTTTCTATTTAAATATTAGAACTGCTCTTAGGTGACAGGAAATAAAATACTCTTCAAAATTCTGAGACATGTCCCTTCAGTCTCTCTGATATCCAAGCAGGGAAGGCTCCAATCCAGGAAAACACATTTATTGCTTCCTCTTTCCCTGTCTATTTTTCTGTTCCCTCATTGTGCTAGCTGAGATCTTCTCCTGGGTCCTGGGTATGCTACTCAACATCTGCTCTGTGAAAAGGTCAAATCAGCATACTCTTGTAGGCATGCTGGGCCTCTTTGGGTTAATGAAAACTCAGGGACCAGTATAGGACATGGCCATTCAAATGAATGGTACTTCTACCAAGCTATGGCACCACCATTCTTACCAAAAAGTTTCTGGACAGGAAAGTAAAGATGGAAAAGCATGTCTAACACTGGCTTTCTTGATTATTATTATCAAAATAGTCTTCTGGAATTCATCAAAAGAATTACTGTTTGTTAAAACATTATGGTTAGCCCTTTTCAATTACCAATCTACTATTGAGGTAAATCATTATGGTTATAATATTTATTAAAATGGACAATGATTTTATGCATAAAATCTTATATAAGAAATACTTGCTTATCTTTTTTTAGCTTTTACTGTTATCTGGCTATTCTGTTACAGTTTATTTTTTTCAAAAAGTCCTTATTTCCAATACATAACAAAATTTTTCAACTCAGTTATATTGTGTTTTCCAGAAAATTAAATTCAGTCATAAAATATGAAAGCCAATTAGGAAGCATTGTGTTTTTATTGATCATATAACCTGAGGACTAAATAATGACATTTTAGTTCACAAGTTTCCACATTTACAGAGGGAGTAGCTCCTATAACTTGCACTAAAGAAAGTAGAAATACAATGGGAAGTGGACAAAGGGGAACCTCGGAAATAGAAATTAAATAAAGGCTACAGAACTCTGCAAAGAAAGTTAACTGGGCACTTTGGGAGGCTGAGACAGGAGAATCGCGAGCCAGCCTCAGCAATGGCAAGGTGCTAAGCAGCTCAGTGAGGCTCTGTCTCAACATAAAACTCAAAAATAGGGCTGGGGATGTGGCTCATTGGTCAAGTACCCCTGAGTTCAATCTCCCGTACCAAAAAAATAAAAAGTAAAAAAGGTTAACTGGGAATACCAAACCTATTCTTAAGTAATAAGTGATTTAATACTTTAGACATTTTTGCTACATTATAGATTTCCCTATGAGATAGCTCTGTCACATAGTCATACAGAATCATGTCTCAGTATGCAAAATTTTTAAATTAAACATTCTCAATAACTAAGATATAGTTATAATTACAGATAAAATTTCCCTTGAAGGTTTCCTAATAAAAGTTAATTTTTGTCTTTTGCTTTATTTATGGATAAAGACTGAAAATCATGCTTCTACCTCTTCTCACCAAGGACAGCTAAAGGATCATTAATCAAGTGAAAAAATTAGTATATTAAGAAATAGGCCTGATACAAATTTTATGTACTTTCTAAAATAATTGAAAGGTTAATATTTTCATGATGGTTTCAGAGCTGTGTGTGTGCCAGAATGTTCTGCCTGTCTCTCTGGGGTTTTGTCGTTCTGTCTTCTGTCTGTCCTTGTTCCTGTTGCTTTCATTGTCCTTAACTCAGGAAGATTCAGCACTTTCACTTTCAAATAAAACACATGAGGCACTCCCCTAAGCTCTTTCTCTACATAGCTGACTAAAGCCACTTGCAAGTGGCTTTAATAGTGGATCTGTGTCTTTTTCATTTGGAGAGTCACAGAATGTGTGTGACTAAAACCCTGGCATCATGGTAGAGGTATGTCTCATTGTTCTCATATAATTCAATCTTTATCAGCTTAATTGATCCTGCTCTTGTTAAAACAGCACAAAGGGAGATGACCAATAAAGACTATACATTTTAGGGCCAAGTTGCATACTTTTACAGAGCTGCTGTCAGGCAGATTTTTAACTGATAGCATTATGCAGAGAATGAGAAAAAAAGATAAGGGTTAAAAGAACCATCTCTCCATGGGGCTAATTAGATAAGAGATTGGATGTGTGAACAAGCTAGACCTCTCAGTTACAGACAAACTAAAATACAGTTTAACAGTTACAGAACATAGACTATTGTTAACTCATGAGTACTCATCAGTTGAAAATTCACACTAATGCTTAGAAAGGAGAATGTAGTATTATAGACTTTGTGTCAAAACATTTAAAGTATGCATAATAGTGAGGCTACTATATCATTCTTTTTAATAAAGAGGAGAAAAATTGTGACTAATTTTTATTTTTGTACAGTTTAAACTGAGTTTGTTTTTGCTCAAAGAAAAATAAAGTTTAGGACACAAATTTTTTTTCCATAGTGGCTAAACTAATACATATATGAACCATAATGTTACTCACTGCTTTGATAATCAGCAATTGGGCACATAACCAAAGAAAATTTAAAATCTACATTAGTAGATTTTAAATCTACCTACAATCTGGAGGGCCAGAGTCACGCAGAGAAGAAGCACAGAGAGCTTCAGCAACTTGATATATGTACACTTAAAAACACACACATACACAGATGCAAACATCTACACCAGTAAGAATCACTGAGAGCCATCACATGGTAGGACAGAGTTATCACATGCAAGTCATATGTAAAAGGACAAAGAGTCTGATAAAAACTTCACTGCCTTATACTTTTAAATATTAATTTTTTAAGAAAGTCATCAGTCATTTAAAAATAGTGTTCTAAAATATAAATTTTGTTTGTTTTGGCATTTGTCATTGAAATTTTTCTAGGTACTTTCTAAGAGTCTTTCATCTCTATATATCTCTATTTATTCTGATTTAAACTTATCTTGACATTTTCAGATATGGCTGAGGCCAGCCTTAGTTTATTGTGATTTTTTGCTTAATGGAATTAGAGGTAGACAATTCTTGAACATTTGATGAAGCTTGTAACTTTTTATCTTAGAATTATAGTAGTTCAGAATATTATGTCCATGTAAAGAGTATTCTTCATAATAAGACAAAGGAAATACACTACCACTTCTATTTAGTATAGTACTTGAAGTTTTAGTACTAAGTAATATAGTACTTGAAGTTTCTTTTAGGCAAAAGAAAAAATAAAAGAGATAAAAAATAAAAGATATAAAACTAGATAAAACTTAAATTATCAGTATTCACAGATGATATTATTATCTGATATTATCATAAAATCCCCATCAGAAGATTTCTAGAGCTGATAAATTTAGCAAAGTTGCAAGGATACAAAAGCAACATATAAATATCAATACCTTTTCTATACACAGATGAGGACCCCAGTGAGAAAGAAAGAAAATAATTTTACTCACACTATCCATTTAAAAAAAAACCCTAGGAATAAATCTAACCAAAAAGGTAAAAGACCTATACAAGGAAGAAAATTATAGAACATTGAAAAGTTTCATAGAAGACATTAGAAGATGTAAAGACCTCCCATGTTTTTGGATAGGAAGAATTACTATTGTTAAAATGTCCATCTTACCTAAAAAAGTTCACAGATTTAATGCAATCCTCATCAAAATATCAGTGACATTCTTAGGAGAACTAGAAAAAAAGTTCTAAAATTCAAAAGAAGAACAAAAAAACAAATATAGCCAGGGAAATTCTGATCAAGAAACAATACTGGAGGCATCTCTATACCTGACTTCAAAAATATACACTAACAAAACTAGCAAGATACTGGCACAAAAACAGACATGTAGAAGCTTGAGATAAAAAGAGTAACACAATCTCATGAAAACCAGTTAGTAGAGAAAGGCAAGCAAGGGAAGGTAGAAGAGGAGGACAAAGGGAGGTACTGGGGAATAAATCTAATCAAATTTGTTATGTGCATGGACAAATACATCGCTGAACCCTATTATTCTGCATAATTATTATGCACAAATAAAGTTTTAAGCAATGACCAGTGCTCATATTTGGTTCATATGATTTGGTCAACATGTGTTACTGACCTAAACAGTGGGTCTACATGAGTAGATACAGGGGAAATTGTGGTATTATGACAGAGACTGGGATGGGCTGTGCTGAGGAGTTCCATCCTTGATAGAAAATGAAGGTAACACAATTCCCTCAAGTACTGTGAGAAATAAACAACATTTTTAGAAAGCAAGAAAAGTACAGTGGACTATCTTACTTTTTTCTTTGCATGTGGCTTCAAAATTGTCAAAGATGAGGGAAGAGTAGGAAACAAAAACCCAACCTCTTATGTCATATTTAGAGGAAATACTCTGCACCAGAAAAACCATGCTAACATCGCTCTTCAAAGTCTGCTTTGCAGAAACACAAGATCTGTCTGAGGGCACTCTCAGAAGGACCAAGTTGATGGGGAGGAAAGAGTCCTGCTCTCTGGCGCATCTCCCGCAGCCATTGCAGTGCTGCCTTCCGGCCTCTAGTCATTCCATCATAGTAAAACCTTATTTCCTCTCAAAGTGTCAGTGATTTCATAAAGAAACAACTACTGTGCTTATGGCCAACTAACTCTACTGGAAGTCTGATGAAGCAGGTCTCCGCTCACATTATAAATTTCAAACTGAGTTGAATTAGGTGAAAAAGGAATCCTTCTTCCCTGGGTATTCTTGGGCATAATAAAATGAAACATAATTAATTTGGAGTGATATCCTATTTTGATACTTGAGTAATAAATAACCTTTTGCTGCTTTAAGCTACAAAATACATCAGTTATGTATTGGATTAGTATTAAGAGAAATATATTCTCAGAAACTGCTATGTTGTTCAAAATAATCATGCTTAATCTGATTATATATTATTAAAATGCATAAAGACTAATTTGTTCATTAAATTTCTTTGAGAACACATTCATTTAGTTTACTTGTGGGGTTTATTTGTTATTGGTCAGATTATCTTTGTTATCTATTGAAATAAATAAAAGTGCAAAAGGAATTTTTGAGCCTCATGCAGTAGGTATGTTTGCTAAATTTGTATATCAGCTCTAGAAATCTTCCAGTGGCAACTTGAGAATTCAGATCTGTTCAAATGAAGATTTTTGAGCTCTTCTTCCCATAGTTTTTAGTTGGAATTTTCAGGGAAGGTTTTATTTATTTATTGCCAGAAATCTGTTTTATTGAGCTTCATCGCATCTTCCTAAGCAGGTATGCCTAGGACAACATTTTGAGAAACAGTGATATAGAACCTCCTGAATTATTATTTTTTCTTTTGTTTATCACCTTAGAACTCAAGCAAAATGTAATATGTACATACTAACTTTTAAAAATAAACTTACTTTTAGAACAAGTTGAGATCCCCCCCCCCAAAAAAAACAGGCAAATAATATGGAATTCCCCTAAGCCCTGAACCTAGTTTTCCCTATTATTAACATCTTAAATTAGTATGGCACATTTTTCATGACTAATGAAGCAATTTGGATATATTACTATGAACTAAAGCCATACTGTGGTCAGATTTTCTCTTTTTATTTAATGACCTTTTGCGTTTCCAGTATTTCAGCTAAGATATATACTACATTTAGTTGTCATGTCTTCTTAGGTTTCTCTTATCTATAAGAGTTTCTGAGACTCCCTGCTTTTGAAGACCTTGATAGTTTTGAACATTAAAGTACAGATATTTTGTGGGATGCTCATTTATTGAGATTTATCTGATGATTTTGCTGTTAGTCTGCTTTTATGTGTATTTAGAAAGAAGACAACAGAAAGTGCCATTTTCATCACAATACAGAGGGTACATATAATCAGCATGAATTACCATCATTGCTGTTAACTGAAGCAGTATTAATTTTCTTTCTCCACTGTAAAGTAACACTTTTTTTCTTCTTTCCTTTCATACTTTTTTGGAACACAGTTCATACTTAAGGTATGGGGAGTTGTGTTCCATCTAGGAAAGAATATCTACATAAATTATTTAAATTCTTCACAGATTTATCTTTTCTCATCATATATTTATTTAGTCAAATATTTACCTATATCAGTGTATAAATCATGACTATTTATTTTACATAATCTAATACTACTTAATTTATTTTGCTGCTCAAATTATTCTAGCTTCCACCACTGGGGACTCTTATTTTTGTTTGTTGGTTTGTTTGTTTGTTTATTGGTACTGGGAACTAAACCACTTTACCACTGAGCCATATCCCCAGCAGTTTTTTAAAATTTAGTTTGTTTTTTAAATTTAGGGTTTATTTTTAATTAAAACTTGTTTTATTTATTTGAAGACAGGGTCTTACTGTGTTGCTTAGGGCCTCACTAAATTGCTAAGACTGGCTTTAAACTTGCAATCTCAGTGGTTCAGCCTCCTAAAACCAGTTATTTCTCCAACAAACAACCCTGATTTCTTTAATTCAATAATGGCATTAGAAACCAAAATCAGGGTGCTAAGTGCAAAATTATCTTCTTAAGAGAGAATTATCAAAAATAATCAGAGTGTAACAAGATTAGTTGATGACATTTAAGAATAGAGTAAAACAGGAAATCTCAATGTTTTATCCTAGAACACCCTAAAAATCTTTGAGGCCTTCAAGGAGCTTCTGTATATGTTATATTTATCTATGTTTACTAAATAGAAAATTAACTTTTAACATATTTATGTAATAAAACATTTAAATAACAAATAAACTTAACATCTGCTTATATAACTAAAATATTTTTATAAAAAATTCAAATTTTGAAAGTAATATGAAGAATAGAGTCACTGCTTTACATTTTTTGAAAATCATTTTACTGTTTGGCTTATTAGAAAAAAAGGGTATTATTAAATATGCTTCTGCACTCAATCTACTAAAATGTATTATTCTGGTTAAAATCTGAGGAAAATCCAAACTCACAAAGGTAAGTGGTTAGAAAGGGGATTGGGATTTTAAGAATTTTCAGATGATTTTGGATATGTCATGTAGCTTCTAGAAATATTACCATATTCTTATGAGAGAATGAAATATAAATTATATATCAGTATCAATATGATATTATTTTGACCTTGTGTACTCCTTAAAAAATCTCAAGAGCACAAAAGCTTTCTGGAACACACTTGAGAACTATTGTCCTGAAACACACTGATTCTGGTTTCAGGAAGGAAAATAAAAGGAGTCTACAGATTAAGTATTTTACTATTAGTTTTTTTTTAATCATATTCTTCATTAGTGATAATTTTCAAATAACTTATTTTATTGTTTTTTTTAAAATTTACTTCATTGACAGAGGTGGAACTGGCATACAAAGCCTGAACACTTTGTGGTATAATGTTAGACTTGATGCCGATGTAAAACTAGGCAAAACAAGTAAAATTAAGTAATTCATGTGTTGAAAATTCTTCCTCGCTTGGTAAAATTTACACTCTTAGGACTTCTCCATTTACTTTTTTCCTACTTTCCCATTATAACTTGTCTTACTGTCACATTCTCAGTTTGCCAGGTATCAGCAAATGTGACATGTTTGATGAGGGGTCACTTGGAAGCATTTTTTATGCTTTGCCTTGACCATCCATCAGTCATGAGTGTTTGTGTGATCAGTTTCCATCATGGAAACATCTTATGCTGCCCTTGAGAGTGAGAGAGGAAAGGCAGGTTTGGCAAGAATGAGAAGACAAGAGATGGAGCCCGGTGCCAATTTTCTAAACTTGCTGCTCGGCTGGAATGATTGTGAGGGATGATGGATGACTGATATCACTCTCAAGTGTCTTTTATCCTTAAGGATAATTTTGCCAATTTTCCAGTGAACTTAAATGTCCACAGATGTTTGAAATGAAACCTGCTGATTTGTAACTCAAAGGCTTAAACTGCCAAATTGTTGGAGAATGTCAGTGGAAACTGACAATTTGAATATAGTTTCAGCAAAAGAACACTGAATGTCCTGAAGACACTCTTGTAATTTGCCACTAGCACAAAAGTTTGGCCTAATTATTATTTTTTTTAGTAGTTTAGGGGTAAGAAAGGAATGTTAGGTGCTGCTATTTGCAGATCACAGTTGGCCAATAAATACTACATCTGATGTCTATTGTTATTCATTAAGTCAAGAAAAAAATGTTGAGACTTTTCAAAATAACTTTTTAAAGGAAAGTAATTACCACTCACAAGAAATTGATATCTATGTATGTCAAAATTCATTCTATTGTCATGTATATCTAAAAAGAACAAATAAAAAATTAAAAAAAATATTTAAAAAACCAAAGTGTTAGATGGACTGAAAGATTTTAATGTAAGAAAGTACAGAATATATTGATATATTTTTAGTTTACACATGCAATTAATCTGTATTAGCTTATTAACTGCTGAGTTTTGGTGTAGAATCAAAGATATCTACAATGGCCTGAACAGGCTATTAAAATACCATTTCCTTTTCCAACTTAAAAAAAAAATGGATATCAGTTGGAATGAAAAAGATATATTTGTTAAAATATAGCTCTGAAATTTCATGGGAAGGATGTTGTCCTTCACTATCCCTCTGGCTGACTAGGTGTCACCCCTCCATTTTCTTTTTTTGTCTCCTTAATTCTTTATCAGTCCTATTGGCAGATTACTAAATGTCCGATGAAAAACAAATTCTTGACTTTGATTTCCTTTTATATCCTCCACTAAGAACATTACTATTTTAACTGTACTTCAGTCATTTAGAGAAGGAGCATATTCAAATGTTAAAGGTCTGAATTCCATAGTTAATTATTTTTTAATTATATCCTTTTCTGAAAGGTCCATGTCAACTCATTCTTTGATTACCTTTGCTATCCTTTGGACATGTTAATAACTGTACCTACCCTCAATCTTAGTCAACATTTTCCAATAAGATTGTATGCATGTTAGTAAACTTGGAACTTTAACATATATATAGATGCTTGGATTTCATCCAAACCAAATGAATCAGAATTCCTAGCAAGAATAGGCATCGATATATTTTTAGAAATTTTCCAAGTGATTCTAATGCACAGAGTTAAAAAAATATTTTTTGCCAGACAATTGCCAAAATATAGTAATAGTTAAATTTTATAAACTCAAGGAGGAGAAAAGATTCTTCTTCCTTGTATTCCCCATTCTACTAGATCTACTTTTCTGTCTTCTAGTTACTTAACCTGCCTGATTGTCAATGTTGCTATGTATTTAGTGTTAACATTATTATGTACTACATAAGGGTTGTGAAAATATGGGAAGAATCATATGACCTGTATCACATACTTGCAAAATGCTTTGTGTGAAAAAATGCCTCAGAAAATATTAACTACTTTTAGTTATTATTATTGTCACATTGATCATCCAATTATACATAGATATTTGTCAATTCAGTTCAATGAGAAGCTATTGTTCATTATAATTCCTAGATAATCATTTTATGCACAGAATATCATCCAGTCTGAATGGGGTGACATTATAATATGCTATAGTAATTGCCCTACCCCCACCACAACTAGAATGATTGGATAAATTATTAAAGATCATACAGAATGCAAGAAAGAGAATGAAGAGTCAGCCCCAGGTTGATCTGAAGCTTCACTCTAAACTAGCTGGTGGACACACCACATAACACAAAGTCTATTGATTTATCTTATCTCCATTTGATAGTTTTAAAAGCCTGTAAAGTAGATGTGCTTGAGCTCATTTTACATATGAATAAACAGTGGCTCAGAAAATTGAAATAGTCTGTCTCAGCTGGCTCAACTAAGATTAACTAAGATTATAATTTTTGAACTTATAATTAAAATTATAATTTTTTAAATCAGTCTCACAAATTTTCTATCTGCAGGCAAAGTTTTTCCTTAGGGCTGTTTTAGATTAAATGAATAACAAAACTTCATATTTATAACTCAGGAGAATTTTATAAACTCAGGATTCTCTTATAGTTGCAATGCAGAAACCTAAGCATTGAGAACATTTATTCATTTTATTTCTGTTACACAAAAACCTATCTTGAGGGGCTGGGGTTATGGCACAGTGGTAGCGTGCTCACCTAGCACGCGAGAGGCACTGGGTTCGATTCTCAGCACCACATAAAAATAAAATAAAGATATTCTGTCCACCTACAACTAAAAAATAAATATTTTAAAAAAAACCTACCTTGAACATTTTGTTATTTGTTAGTAGTTTATTTTGTGTAAGTTGTAGTACAATGGACATTTTATTTCTGATGGTGATTCAAGTCAACTATCTTATTACTTTGAAAAACAAAAACCAACAACATTGGGATAGATAAATGTTTTTACTCTAAATTTGTGTAGTTTAAATTGCATTTTAGGTGGAGAGGACAAGATTTCTTTCTCCTTTTACAAGGTGACCATTTCCAGTTACATTTACAATGAAGACTTGTAGTTTTGTAAGATTTTGTCATATCCTGGATACTACAGGTGTTAAACATTTTAAGGTCAACATTTCAAAGAAATGTCTGAATTTCTATGCCCAATAGCACTTGCATATGTTTTCTCATGCCCTTGAATTAGCCATGCATGCAGAAAATGCATGTGCAAACCATATGGCAAGAGAGCTACATGTCACTTCCAAGAATTGCTTCCTCCAAGGGTCTGGGTTGCACACAAGCAAAATCTTGGAATCTCAGATTCTTGATTAAGCTCAAACATTGAATTTAATTTTAGAATAAAAGTGTGGATGCTAAGTGTACCTAAGTGGCTCTTTCATTTAGAACACTAGGCCCAGAAGCATGAATGTTTACTGTTTGGGAAATCATGTATTAAAGGATATCTAAATGTACCTTCTCCCCAGAACTATCTTAGGAAAAATAAAACTTCCACAAAGACAAAGAAACGGTAAGTTAGTTGAGTTACCATTTCTAATGGAAGTAAGTCAGGAGTCACATCCCAGGAGGAAGTACAGCTATGGGAAGATGTGTTTGATTTTTTTTTTACCAGCTATGTGTTTTCTTGTTTGTTATAGGCCTTACTCCTGTTGTGTTAAATCCTGGCACATGCATACTCTAAGGTTGCCAGCCTGGTTCCCACCAGAATTTGAGTTTACAATGCCTGTGGATGACAAGACTCACAGTTCTTACCCTCTGTTGTCTCCTGTGCATTTTGTAGCTAAATTAGTTTGGTTTAAGTGTCTCAACCTAGAGTCCATCAGTCCTACATTTTCATTATCTCTTGATCTTGTACAAAAATATAATGGCTCATTATAAGTTTCCTAAATGATTTACATAGGAAGGGAAGTATATTTTTCAATTTAATATTTTTCATATCACTATTGCCTATCAATCCATTTTATTAAAAAATTAGATAAAATGTATTAATTGCTGACACTTATTAAGTATTTAACCTCATTAGCCATTGTGTTTGGGATGAGAGATGGGTTTGAATTTTAAATAGCATGTTCAAGAAGTCCTTGGTGAAAGGATGATCATACGGGACCAGTTGCTTGATGAGGGAATTAACCATGGCTTTTTGATGAAGACATGTTTCAGAAGGCAGCAGCAACTTGAGAGAAGGCCCTAGGGAATAACAAACCTGCTATAATACAAAACAGTGAGACTCCTTTAGTGTTAGGAGTACACTGATGAGGATGGGAGAAAGCAAGTGAGGTGGTAGTGTGTGTACAGATGGTAGGTTGTACAGGTTTCTAAAGGTCACTGTGAGCATTTTGGTTTTTACTCTAATGGAAATAAAATTCTTGAGTTCGGTGCACAGGATTGACATAAATTTAATTATTGCGTAAAGAGATCACTTTAGCTTCTTTGTTGAGATTTAACTGCAAGAGCAGTTCAGGAAGACCTGATAGGGGGCTGCTGAAATAATTCAGGAGAAAGACCATGGTGGCTCAGATAGACAAGTTGTAGAAATTATCTGAGAGTGGTCAAACTAGGATATAGTTAGCAATTTGGTGATACATGGAATTCAATGTTAATATCAGAGTGAGTCAAGTTGACACTGACGTAATTGACCCACATATGTAGGATAGAATTGGTATCAGTTGAAATTGGAAAGGTGGTAAACAGAATAGCTTTTGGTGAAAGAAATAGGAGTTTGATTCTAGATATTCCAGATTCGAAATGCCCATTTGATATACAAGTATAAATGAATGAGTAGACAGCTCAATACACATTTAGAGTTTGGGAGAAAAGTCCTGGATAGTGATATATTTTATATGTTTTTTTTTTCACATTTTCTTTCATTTTATCTATGTGTGGGTGTTTCCTAAAATCTTTATTTCAATATACTAACTCTTCATCAACATTTCATCCACAGCTGATCTATGTAAAATAATTTTTATTTCAATTGCTCTACTTAATATCTAGGTTTTTGTGGATATTGTGAACTTATAGCTTTTCTATTCTTGTTTTATGGAGTCAGTGTCTTTACATATTGCTTTAGACATAAAGCATATTTATTTTCAATACCCTTTCACATTGGCTTATTTGATTCAGGCCTTGGCTGTAAATTTTTTATTTTATGAAATCTGAGGCCATATTGAGCTTTCTCATGTTTCACAATTTTACCTACAAATTCATCCTCATGAATTTTTTAAAATACTTTTAGTTGTTGATAAATCTTTATTTTCTTTCTTTATTCATTTATTATTTTTATGTGGTGCTGAGGATCAAACCCAGCGCCTCATGCATGCGAGGCAAGAGCTCTATCCCTGAGCTACAGCCCCAGCCCCGTTTTTTTTTTTTCTTTTTCTTTAAGAGTCTTTGAATGTCATGGATAATAAAAATCTTCCCATGAGTTAATATTGGATACACTTCTAAATGAGCCTCTGCTTTTCTTATTTTATTCTATTTCTTTATTTTTTTATGTCAGTGTCTTGATCTGGGCCACAGCATCATGCACAGGTCTTTTTCACATAAGCTGGTAGTCTCAAATTCCTGATTTCCTGAAGGAGTTGTATTTACACATTAACATATTTAATTCATTTCCTAATGTGTCTCTGGGTTGGTAAGCAGAGTATTTTTTTTTTAGCTCTCTTTACAGGTTTGGTGCAACATCTTCCTTTCTCATGGTTCTGCAAGAGACCCAGGGCGAGCTCACTTCCATGGGATTCCAGACCTCCGTGGCGTATCACCCACAGAAGTGCAAATTCCCAGGTAAGAATATACCCATGTATCTTACAGTTCTTTGGTTTCTAAAGCTGTGAATATATAGCATAGAATTCATACACCTTATCTGAGGAAAACACTCAAGAATTAATTATATCAACAGAACAAAGCAAATTAAGTAGAATAGTATCCCAAAGTTAGGGTAACATGAAGGAAGGAAATAGTGAAGAGTAATGTGCTTTGTTAAATAAATAGGTCTACATGGATGTATATTCCTATATTATTTAGAAATTAGAAGGAAATAAGGACTCTGAAGATAGAAGTATAAGGGGCACAGGACGTCCAGAATGGCTTATCAAGGGGCTCACCAAATTCAATCCACAAAAATTGCTAATAAAATTAAAGAATTATCAGAACCAACAATTTCTGAACTCTGAGAATTGAATAAAGGAATTCAGCAAATTAGAAAACATATTCAAGAAAAACTACCAAAACTTGATAGTACTCATAGGAATCCTTGATGTTTTCACATGGGGCTTTTCTCACCTTGGTCCACATCCCCTACCCCCACTCACGCATAAACACACCTTCCCAGCTCTAGCAAAGATTAGAAATCTGAAAAAATACAAATTCTTGAGCTAAATCTCAAATATCAAAACGAATATCCATGGGCAAGTAATAGACTTAATCGAAATTCTTAAAAATCTATCTCTAGCTCCACATCATCACGTTTAAAAAACTGAAAGGTAAAATAAATATTCAAATTTAAATATCTATTTTGGTTTTACCACAGAGCTAAGGATGACAAACAAAGCTCCTATTCTGTAATGATCTTTTTCGGGGGGGGGTACTGAGGATTGAACTCAGGATTATTTGGCCACTGAGCCCCATCCTCAGTCCAATTTTTGGTGTTTTATGTAGAGACAGGGTCTCACTGAGTTGCTTAAGCACCTCGCCATTGCTGAGGCTGTCCTTGAACTTGCAATTCTCCTATCAGTCTCCCAAAGTGTTGGGATTACAGGCGTGTGCTTCCGCGCCTGGCAATGATCTTTTTGATACGGTATGTATTCGTGGATATATAAATTTTTAAATATTAAAGCAGCCCTGGGAGGAAAATACAACTGATACTGAAGGGTCAATCTATTAGCTAGCACTGATGGAATGTTTTCTATTTCTCAGCATTATTTAGAGATAATAAGGGCTACAGAAAAACCTGATACTTGTCCCTAACTTACAGCTAGTAGTGCCACCTTTACCTGGCTTGGTTTCTCTGTACATGGTCTTCCCACCTTCAAGTGGTTGGAATGGACTTCCTCACATGGTGGCAGCAACGTTACTAGCACAAGCCCAGTTGCAAATGCTTACAGAGCCTTTGTTTGCATTGCATTTGCTGATATCCCATGGGTAAAAGCAAATCCCATGAATGAGGGAATATCACAAAGGGTAGTTATAAGGTGTGATTCACTGAGTTCCATTTAGGTCACAATTTACCACAGTCCTGCCGCTGGTTCCAGTGATTCGTGTCTTTCCCATACACAAAATGCAGTCATCATCTCCCAAGCACTCATAGCTTCATCCAGTCCTAGCATCAATTAAGAAGTTCATGATCTCATAAACCAAATCAGGTCTGGGTATAGATGAGGTATTTTGGGTGGAGCACTTCTTGATCCAAATAGCCATGACCTAAAAAATTAGGTCTTTGCTCCTCATGTACATAACACACCATAGTGAATCAAATAGAGGTGACAGCAATAGACAGCCCCATTCAAACTGAGGAAGAAAGAAGAACAGAGCAATCACCAGACCATAGTGATTGTCAAAGCTAGATACTTACTAGTTATCAGAGCTGCACACACAAGGGACAGGAGATGTTCCTTGATCAGGGCCCAATTCTGTTGTTCCCTAAGAGTCATTCTCTAAAACATTGCTCTCTTTACCAAAGGCTGAATGTTTTCTCTGATAAGTGGATGCTGATCCATAGTAGGGGGAAAGGTAAGGAAGAATGAAGGAACTTTGGATTGTGCAGAGGGGAGGGGAGAGGTGGTGGGGATGAGAAGGATGATAGAATGAGACGGACATTATTATCCTATATACATGTGTGACTGCACCATGTACAGCCAGAGTAATGAGAAGTTGTGCTTCATTTGTTTACAATGTGTCCAAATGCATTCTACTGCCATGTATAACTAATTACAACAACAACAACAACAACAAAAACACTTTGCCTCTTGGTTCTCACCTCTGAGAATTTGGTTCCACCTGTGAGACTCCTTTTGCCCCCCTCTTACCTACCATCCCCCTTTTTAAATAAGAAAAACATTTCCACTGAGGGATTTTTTCTCAACCTACTACCATTGCTAAGTTTGAGAACTAGAGGTTTCTATTTAATTTAAACTATCATTATCCTTTTTAGTCCAAACTGATAAATTCCCTGAAACAATTTGTGATCTTTCTGTAAGTCAGAAGTTCACCTGAAGGCCTCACAGCCACATTTACACTTATTTTGAAACACTTACACTTATTTTTATTTGAAACAGTCCTCTTTCTTCACCTAACACTCTGTGTGCGGCTGTGGTGAGTTAAAAGCTGTAGAATACTTAGAAGCATTTATGAATGCATGACAGTGTCTACTGAGCACTTCAAATTGTTTTGAAATCATAATAAATATAGTCATAATGAAATCACTGATTTGATGATTACCTTGAAGACATTGCTTTCTTTGAGAACTCTCTTCTGGCTGTAGAGACTGAATACATGAAATCGTTTATGTCTTCTAACCAATCAATTTATATCTCCCTTTCATATTCTCTAAATTCATCTTGCAAAGTGAAATTTCCTTTTTTTTTTTTTTTTTTGGCTCTTCTTTCTCTTACCTTACTCCATCACACGTAGCTAATAGCAAATAATTAGTATGTAACATTCTTCCTAGAATTCTTCTTAACTATATCTTACAAGTTCATAAATCATTAGACATATTCTTTATCTTCTAAAATACTGCAGAAAACAGTCTACATTATTTCAATACTACAAAAAAATCTTTCTAGCTTCTAATACTATGTTTTTCCCAACTCCTTTAATGTCCACTCCCTGCCCAGTCCCAAAATCAATACCATAAGTTTTGGATTGTTTTAGTAGCTATGGAATTTTGAAACCAATTTACAAATAAACGTTCCACTACTAAGTTAAAGCAACAAAATTATCATAATTATAATACTAATTGTTATCTTACAATTTCCTGGGTGGGGCTGGGAAGCTCACTCATGTATGCCCATTCAGCTTGGCTGGGGCATTTTTGATGGCTGCCTCTCTCTCCACATGATCTCTGGTCCTCTAGAAGTCCAGCATGGTGGCAACACACTCTGACAGGGCAGGTCCCCAGTGTGCATGTTCTTTTTCATTCTCCTAATTGAGTCACATAACCAAGGCCATATAGGAGAGGAATAGAAATGACATAAATCCTGGAATATGTGATTCATTGGTTATTAATGGAATGACAGTGTATCACATACTATATTTTGTCATTTTGTGAATTAATATGAGAATACTGGGATATGTAGTTAAATGGAAATCTTAAAACAGGTGATAAAAATTTGAATTTAAATTTTCTCAAAAGCCAGCTATTTTCTTTCTTTCTCTTTCTCTCTCTCTCTCTCTCTCTCTCTCTCTCTCTCTCTCTCTCTCTCTCTCTCTTTCTCTCTCTCTTTCTCTTTTCCTTTTTCTTTTTTTTGTACCAGGAATTGAACCCAGGGGCATTTAATCACTGAATCATATCCCTAGCCTTTTTAAATACTTTATTTAGAGACAGGATCTCAGTAAGTTGCTTAGGGCCTCTCGAAGTTGCTGACACTGGCTTTGAACTTGTGATCCTCCTGCTTCAGCCTCCTGAAACACTGGGAATACAGGTGTGCTCCAACATGTCCAGCCAGATATTATTGATGTTTTATTACTATAAGAAAATAATTTTTGCTGTTAAACTGAATTTATTTCCTTTCAGAAAGGTTTAGAAATTTTTTTTTAAAGAAATGAATCCTGGTTTAACATAGACTATTTCCCAAAGTGGACAGTTTCCAGATATTTGGAATTTTTATTTTCTATGTAGGAATTTTTGTGATAATGGCACTAGTAGAAAATTCATTGATATAGTAGACATTTGTCAGTTTTACCTGACCTTCATCTGTTCACATTTCTGTTGGGACTGACATCTACCTATTGTTTTAGGTGTTATTTTTTACTATTTTTCTTCTGATTTAGTTTAGTCTTTATTGAGATGTCAGTCAAGGCTGGGGATGTTTCCCAAAGTAGGACACCCTGAATAAATTGATCAATCTCTTCTTTTTCACTTTTCTTCATTCATATCTCAATTTCTATTTTCACCTCCCTCCTTTCCTTAAATTTGATTTGGTTACAGTGAGAAAGTATAGATAACAGTTGGAGTTTTTTTTTTTTTGTTTTTAAATTGTAGATAAGTTTGAGAGTAGCAAGTAAACTATTTTCACAAGTTATATTTAATACTTCTAAAGTACTGACAATGTTCTGTTTCATTATCTGAGTGGTTGCTATATTTTATTTGTTTTGAAATTATTTGTTAAGTGAAATATCTATGACTTATGCTTAATTTTGTATATATTTTATATGTCATATTTTAAACACATAATTGGGACTCAACTTTTTCCTGATACCATATTTGGAAGGAACTGTTTGGGAGTTTCTATGGTTTCTATTCTTCCTAAGATCTGTTGATCTGATTTCTTCACATTCAATATTATCCTCTTCTTCAAATTAATTAATTGTATTTTGTGGAATTCACTCTGAATTGACTTCTATGCAGGTTGAGCATCTCTAATCAGAAAATACAAAATGCTCTGAAATCTGAAACCCTTTGACCACTGATATGACACTCAAAAAATTTCAAGGGTTGGAATTTTTCAGATTTTGGATTTTGGGTTAAGGATGCTAAACTGGTAAAGTCTATGCAAATACAACAAAATATGAAGACATTCAAAATATGAAGCACATCTGAGCCTAAGTATTTCAGATACAGTATATCTGTACTTGCAGTCTAAGAACACTGTGTTTCAATTTACACAATGAAACTGAAATATGTTGTTTTAAAAAACAGCATGTTTTGAGTTGCCAGGAGGTAAACTGGTTTTGTTTAATTATGTTTTTACATAAATACATTTTACTTATTTTTATTGGTATGTAATACTTAAGCACAATTTGGGGGTACATTGTGATTTTTCCATGCATAGATAATGTCATGATTAAATATGGGAACTTTTTATATTCATCACCTTAAAATTTAAATTCATCACCTTAAAATCAGTTCTTAGTATGAGAATATTCAAACTCTACTCTTATAGCTTTTTTGAAATACACCATACATTTTTTTTTTAACTATAGTTACCCTAATGTACAACAGAACACCAGAACCTGTTGACAATCCTTCATTGTGTCTCCTTTCTACCCTCTCCAGCCTGTGGTAGTACAAGGTAGGTTTTAAATTTTTTTTTGTAAAAGCTAACATGAAATTCAGGAGTTAGCTGACAGTTTCAAATTCTAGAGCATCTTCTCTAACTTCCACCACTGCAATATGTAAATAAGTATATCTCCATCTTTGTCCTCCAAGAGCTTGAATCCTTTCAGGACTATGAGTTGCATGAGGATGTAGAAGATAGAATGTGTTTTTAAGAGAATAGGCAAAGATGCACTTACATCATGGTAATTTTATTTTATGTGTATTCTTCTTACTGCATTGCTACCTAATTGAGGGTAAAGAATCCCAACTCATATTTATATTTGTACTTGTAGCATCTATTCCAATATTTGACTCTTAGGAGATCAGTTGTTTTTTAATTAATCTGTTTACCAGAGTTCTTTCTGAAGGATCAACAGATATGCAGGGACATTTGCATTGTGCATTTTATAAAAACAATGTAGTATTAGGTGTATGCCCCCTCAAGAAATAATTTATAGCTAATTGATTCTATTTTAAAAAGACAATTAAAATGAAGACAGGTTGTGTAATTGAGGTGTTGTAATTCATGCACATGTTCACATTTGTTGTTATTCCTGACATGGAATAAAAGTTCATCATGGATAGCTATAATAGATTTATGTAACAAGTTTGCTTACATATTTAAGGCTATTATATATTTCAGCATACTTAGATATGTTTGGAATCAATGGTTAAATATTAAGCACCCAAAGGTTGCATGACCAAACACTGAGATCTGGGACTCTTGAATATTTTATTCCTATACAAGTAGAATTTTCATTATCTATGTCAATTTTATTCTTTTAAATATATTTTTTAGTTGTAGATGGACACAATGCCTTTACTTTGGTTATTTATTTTTATGTGGTGCTGAGGATTGAACCCAGTGTCTCACAGATGCGAGGCAAGTGCTTTACTACTGAGCCACAATCCCAGCCCCAATTTTATTTTTAATATCCCAACTGCAGCTCACCTGGAACTATAGGATTTCTAAGGAAATGTTTCTTTTTTTTTTAAATTTTTTATTTTAATTTTTTATTTTTCTCAAAAGTTGAATTTTAATACATAACAGAAAAAACAAATTTTCAGAAGCTGTACACACTATTCACTGAAAACATTTGTTGAGGCAAATAGAAAAAAAATTGTTACAATCATAATTTTTCTAACTTTGCACAAAATTATAAGCAGATTACATTCTTCATATTAAAAATCTTTATATGCACTTTCAATGAACAGTATATATATATTTATATATATTTTTTATCAACTATCTTTACTATACCCATTCCCCTTTCCTGCCCCCCGCCTCCCCCATGTCGCGTCCAGTATTTCTCTATTTCTCTTATGTTTCCCATTCCCACCTCCCTTATTCATCAGCATCCACTAATCAGAGAGACCATTTGGCATTTGGTTTTTTGGGATTGGCTTACTTCAC
>PVHX01023155.1:0-26291 GCA_004024805.1 Geosciurus inauris
AGCCTCCCTAAGTGCTGAGATTACAGGCATGTGCCACTGAGCCTGGCTCGTATCTTCTTTATGCGACATACTGCTGATTATTTTAAAATAATTATTCTTTCAAAATAAAGGATTGTTAATAATTTGTTCACACCATGGAACCCTAATACTGTATGTTATAATGACTATTTAAATTCTAACTCCCTTTTCTGAGGTTTTCTGTGGGTGTGATGGGAAGGGAAAGTACGTAAGTTAAATAGAATATTCATCTCAACAACACAATGGACTTTTATTTCCAATACTCTAATAATAACAGCACTTCAACCTACAGGTTCATATAGTAAAAAATTGAATTTGATAAAGAAAAAATAAAAGTTATCTTGTAGTTTTAACACTCAATAGCATGTAACATCAATTGGTTTTTGGAGATAGTCACGATGGGTTTCATCCGGAAGCTGTTTTAAAGTCAAGGTGTATTTGAAGGGTGTGTGCTATGACTGTACAAGGGATGGAAGGATGGAAATTTATGTGGCAATGTGTAGTGCATTCATTGTATAGAAGTTGGAGTTAAGAAAGTCCGAGACCAAGCACTTGTTTTCTCAAAACCATCACTTTGAGTACCTTCATTTCTCCCTTCCTCTACTGCAGAATCTCATGGGACTGCTCAGATGCCTCTAAGCTATTGGAGAGCATACAGTGATTCAGAAACAGAGCATAGAAGAATAACATAGGAACTGCAGTTTCTTGAAGCATTTAGAATTTCTTGGGTGACTATGGCTGATAGAACAACAAACAATATAGCACCCATGAGTACTCAATCAAGAATTGTTGTCTGACCTTTGGGGTAACAGCAATTGCTGGCCCAGAAATTAAGTTTACCAGTTACATTGTTCCCAAGGAATAAAGTTGTCTTCAGGAGATTGAGGGCCAGTCCCACAGGCTTGGACCATCAGGCCATGCTTGTCACATAATAGTTCTTGTTTTAAGAACACAATACATAGTGCCCTTTCTTATGGCTTAGCTGTGTCCAGAGACATGAAACACCCCCTCACCCCTGCCACACACACAGAGAGACTAAATTATCGGCTGACTAATAATTAATTAAAACTCAGACAAAACTGCACCACACAAAATACAGATTTGGAAATATTAACACGGGAAATTATGTTCAAGAGGAACAGAACAGAGTTTTTTGTTTGTTGTATGTCTTTTTGTTGTCTGTGTTTTAAATCAATGGCAACTCTTTTTACGTCCTCTTTGTTGTTGAATATAGTCTTAGGAAGAGTCGGTTCATTTCAACCTCACTCTGCAGCTCCTCGCCCCTTGCCCACACATGTAACTTCTACTTCTCAGCCTCTTCTGTGCAGTGCATTACCGCTGACTCCTTGATGGCCCTGCAAGTTCGGTTCTACCTCCCCGTCCAGCCCGATCCTCTGCTCACTTCAAAAGGTGCAAGAAAGAGCAGTATTGTTTCTGCTCTAGTCATCTAGGAACAAAGAGAAAACCTGGGCCTTGAAGCTTTTTTCTCTGGAAGTGTAAGCTCTTAAAGATACACCCACTCCCTCACAGTTCACCAAGGGGCTGGAAGCAGGACTGGGGGGGAAAAAATCTATTTTCACATTTTTTAACCAAGTTAACTTGGTTCTGGAACCAGAGGCTGGGATGACAGGGCGACATCCTGAAGCCTAGCAGCTTCTCCCTAGGACTCCTAATAGCGGGGTAGAGATGGCGATGCCCCCAGTCCCGGCTTTGGGAAAAACTAGAGCGGAGCAAGCGCTCTAGAGCAGGGTCTCTGGGGTCCCCGGAGCAGTCACGTGTTCCCGAGGCGCCTCTAAAACCCTCACGGTTCTCCGCCCCCTCCTCCCCACCACCATCTCCAGGTCCTGCTCCTGCTGCCACTGTCACGGCTGCTGTCTCCCGGGAGCAGAAGCCACCAAGCTCGGCCACGTCCCCGGAAGCCGAGGCACCTGCAGCGCCCGGGACGCCCCGAGGTACGGGCTCCATACCCCCGCCACCCCTGTTGGTGCCAGGAGGGCCTGCACCGAGGGGCCCTGGCCAGTCCTGTCGCGGGCGGTCAGTCCGCCGGGCACGGGCTCCAGAAGCCCTGTCCTCGGTCCTGGAGTGCTGTTGGGGCATCCCTGAGAGTGGGGTGGGGAAGCTGGAGGCAGCGCGGCTGGAAAAATGGGGGGTTAGGGTGGCAGCACAGGCAGTTGTCAGGCGTGGAAATCCGGAAAGGGATCGGGGTGAATTTTTTCGTGCCGGACAGGTACCTCCAGTCCCCAGCTCACCCGGGGTGGAGTAGACACTGGCCAAACCCGGGAGGAGAATGTCCGGGACCTATGCCGGAGCCTCGTCGGGAGCGCAGGGAAGAGGGTGGACAAAGCGCTCCCCACCGCTGGCGAGCCCAGGGTGCAGCCAGACCGGCGTCGGAGGCTCGGAAGCGGCAGCTCACCGGATGCCTGGCCACCTCTAGCTCCCGCCGGGCTCGGGGTGCAGCGGGCGGAGCGCCACTAGGGTCGTCCAACTGTCGCGCTGTCCTGCAGCTGGCCCGAGACCTGGAGGCAGTTGCATGCCTAGGTTTGCCCACCTATTTGCAAGGTGGCCTCCTATGACAAATGCGAGCAATGAACAGACATCCCTACGCCTCGAATTTCAGAAAAAGAAATTCTATCCCCAAGTTTACAGACCTTTTAGTTTATCTTTAAAAGGAACATCTTGTTAGATTGACTGAAAGGATTTTGCCATAGTCCAAGTAATAGCCTAAGGCTTTCAGGGGAATTTTGTAGCCTGAATGCAATGCTAAATTTCAGATTTCTCAAGGCAAGAGAGACTCTGCTGGTAGAATTGAGAAGAGAGGTTGGTGCTTTCCTGCATGTTCTGTCAGTTGAGCAGAGCTGCATTTATCTGTCCAGTTCCAATTTTGCCAAACTCTGGCTTTAAGACTAAATCATAGGAATGTTTGGAAACTTGGAATCTCACCATTGTTCCAAGATCACGGCAATATAGGCAATAGTTGATATTTTATCATTGCTAGAAGAAGAGCTTCCATATGTTTTATTCTTTTGTGTGATTGGCATCTTTTGTGAGATTGCTGTGTATTTTCATAAGGCAGGAAATTATCTTAACAAAGAACCCATATTTAAATGCATAAATCAATCTCTTAGTGTTCTTTGAGATCATTGTAGTTGCTTAGATTCTTTTTAAGAACTATCTGCTTTCTTAAAGTTTATTAAGAAGACCATTTGTCTAGGCGTCAGATATAGATTAATATATTAAAAACTACAGTAAATCTTTCCAAAGACTTTCCTTTTTTAAAGTTGCCACAATTTAGCCAAGAACTTATGTATTTTTCACTTTCTTAACTGAGAATTAAAGTTCATTATTTCAGCTGGAATTGCTGATGATGGTAGATACAGCCATAGATAAAAGAGAAAAACAATGTGTGATAATTAGGCACAACAAAGCTTTCAGTCTGTACTAGATTTCTTCTTGAAGTAATATTTATTTCATTGTTAAAACACTCTCTCTTTGGATATGTTTCATTATTTCTACAGTAATCTGAAATAAATTGTTTCACATGACATTGCTATTATTATACATAAAGTGCTTATTCTGCTTAAAAGTGTACAGCATTCATCATAACTTCTTGAAAAATAGAATTATGAAACAGATTTACGTTTTCACTGTAGGTTTTCTCATTGTATTTTTCAGGAAAAGGGAAGTGAATGATTGAGAAAATAAATCCTTTACACTTTTATTTGTTGATTTCAAAATAGCCTTAGATTTTCAACGTTAAAACATACAACTTATATCTTATTGAACAAAATTTCTCTAATGTTTAAACTACTCTTTTATGTGGAGGGACTAATTAACATTTTCACCCCACTCTCAATAGCAATATCCATGATCTAGTTGGGAGAAAACGTATTTATGGGAACAAGTTAATATTTTGGGCAGAGTGCTATGTCAGGTGTCATGTGTGTGTGTGGTAAATGGAAGGGGCTGGGGCTTGAAGGATAGCAAGACAAAATTGACTACACAGTCAAACCAAAATAAAATGACAAAATAAAAGTTGAATGAATGAATATTAGAAGGAAGAAAAAAAGACAATTTACTAATCAACCAATAGGTACTGTTATATTCAGTGCCTATATACTGTTTCCCTAATTTGCTATATTCAGCAATAGTGCAAGTGTTTCTGCTGTAGTGAAAAAAGTACATCAGCAGCAGCTAGAAGATGCCATTTATCCATTCATTACCCATTTAGGGACTTTTGTATCTCAGGTAGTCTACAGTTACTCACTGTGTGACCTTGACTTAATCCCTCATAGAATATTCCATTTATAATACCTTATATTAGTCATCTTTATGCCATCAAAGCAGAGCAGATCACCTAACATATTAGATGTTCAATAAATGATTATTGATAAATAAAGGAACAATTAATCTTATTTAGCTATTCATTAATGAAAACTGCCTCCCCTTTGAAATTATATATAAACCACCTATTTGTTAAAATACTTGAATATTTTAGAGAAGGAAAGAAAGGTTATCCTCAGTTTTCCTAGTGTTCAACGAATGGTATTTTCATCATCTGCTTACTAAGGAGAAGGTGACTTTTTACAGTTTAATGAATTCAGTATTTTAGGTTCCTACATTTAAAATAGGAGAGTTTAGTAACAAACTGTCCAATAAAATGGGATTCTTTTTCAATTAAATAGAAACATGTTGTAAATTTGTTTTGGAAATTTTAGTTTCATGTTGGTTATGTCATAGCCTTGATCAATGTAGATATTCAATTTAAAAAGTTAAAGTCCTAGACGGGTGCGGTGGTGCAAGCCTGTAATCCCAGCACTTAGGGAGGCTGAGACAGGAGAATCACGAGTTCAAAGCCAGCCTCAGCAATAGCGAGGCGCTAAGCAACTCAGTGAGACCTTGTCTCTACATTAAAAAAAAAACAACACAAAATAGGGCTGGGGAGGTGGCTCAGTGGTTGAGTGCCGCTGAGTTCAATCTTCAGTACCAAAAAAAAAAAAGTTAAAGTCCTAAAGTATTATTTTTGTGTAGGTATCTCCTCATTTTATTTTGGGGTCATTTAAAAACTGCAATTTCAGTGGTTCCCTATATACATATGTAAACAAACATGTACACATATACTTATGTACATTTATATTTCTCTGATGATTCACTTCTGAATATTTCTCTGATGACTCATTTCTGTTATTTTAAAACTACTTTTCTAAAGTAATTACTAATAAATATTTACTTAGTATCTGCATATGTGTAACAGTCTATTAATCACCTCCCTACCATCAAAATTATTAGGACTTTTCTCTTATCTCCATTATGATCTAATCAAGAGATTAGAACCCAAATTTTGGAGATAAGCCAAATTTTAGATTCAAAACCACATTGTTTTTCTTGCCAAAAGCTCTGCTGCATTTATTCATCTTCAAAAAGTGTTGGCCAGCAATTTTACAATGAGTCTTTTTTTTTTTTCTGTTTTTGGTACTGGGGATTGAACTCAGAGGCACTCAACCACTGAGCCACATCCCCAACCCTATTTGTGTTTTATTTAAAGACAGGGTCTCACTGAGTTGCTTAGCACCTCGCCCTTGCTGAGGCTGGCTTTGAACTCACGATTTACTATCTCAGCCTCCCAAAGTGCTACAATGAGTCTTATATCTCAAGAGCACAAAGCCATTGCAGAAGGAGCTGTCTACTTTCTTGTTTGTCCTTGCCTTGATGGTCGAGAAAGGCAATCAGTAACACTGTCCTACTACTAAGTCAGGAGGGAATGATTCAAGAAAGTGAGTCAAAAAACCAATCAGGAGCACAGTTACAAATAGCCTGTGCACACTGTAAGTATAAATAGGATTGTGAACAAGCTAGACCCAGCTGGGGGCCATCCAAACTCAGGAAATCAGGCAAAAGCACCAGTCAAACCTGCTTTCATTAGAAGCTCACTGACCTACCCAAGAGAGCAGCTGGGAGCCTATTGCCCAGTGATATGGTGAATTAGATGATACAGGAGAATCAAGATGATTCACTTTTGTACAAGTTATCCTCTTTCCCTTGAGGCAAAATCAATGTAAATTGCTGGCTAGGGTCTAAGAATAAATGAATATGATCTGGGGCTTTTGAATTAATTTATCTTTAAAGGGATAAAACTGGCATTAGAAAGTAATTCAATCAACATGGAATTAGTAAAAGAAGTTGTGAAAAACTTCAACTTTTCTCATAGCACAATGATGACTGTATCTTATTTAAAAATAGCTATAAATAAAGTAAAAGTAATCTTATTTATAATGAATGTATGTACACAGAGCATTTTTGTTTTTGTTTTTTTGGAAATGTAATGAACCAGGATCTGTAAGTCCCTCGTAAGTTGAAGATAACACCGTTCACTATTAATTTAAATATGAATGTCTTTTTATAGTTTTAAGTACAATTATCAATTATAGATCTAGAATTAAGTAGATAAATATGTATTGATATGTAGCAAAAGTGCTTTTTTAGCAAGACACACACACATACACACACACACACAGATTTGTAACAGTTAGGTACTCATCAGAATTCATTAGCAATTGTTGTCTTGAGTTTCCTGTAGAAAATTCTTTTTTGAAAAAAATGGAAGTGCTAACTTTCATTAAAAAGAAGTAGGGGTTCCTTTTGCCCCTTATTGATATGTTATAGGCAATTTAGTGCATTTAAGTAATATGACACAATCTTTAATATGTAGAGGTGGAGATGCAACACCATTGTTACATGACATAAATTTTGTTTGAAATGCAAAAACTTATTATGGAGTGTTGTGTTAGCATCACTTCTACATTTAACTTTAAAATACAATGTTTTCCTTAAACAAGATGAATTCATGAAATATTTATAAAGCTGACATTTATATGAATGGCATATTTTTGGCTTAAAATAAAAGTCATATTTAACCAATTTATATTTTTTGCCTAAAAATATAAGAAGCAACACTATTTTTTCATGAAGAATATTTAATTTTTAATTAACAAATAAATAGATAAACTTCATTTTTAAAAATACCAACAGCACCATCAGTCAATCAGTGATTATCCTAATTCATGATAATCTAGCTCATTTCAGAGGACTGAGAATCCATCACTGAATGACTTCATTCAGCACTGTGTAGCATGTAACTTGATAAGCACTTATAGAAATGCCTACTATATATACCTAGGACCTGGAACAGTATTCTACACTTGAGGAGCTTGAATGTGAACACTGCCTGAACTAGATTATATTTAGGTTACTTGATTTTTGTTTGGATTTTTCATTCTTTCCTAAATATTGATTTAACACCTAGAGTGGGTGAAGCTACTGTGCCATGTGTTGTGGTGGATGCCATGGGAAATAAGTACTTTAGCATTACTTATAAATAAATAAGAGAGACTTGTAGGCATGATTGCAATGTAAAGCAGATGGTGACATATAGCATCAGACTGCTATACTCAGGGTACTATGGGAGTTTTGAAGAGAGATCACATCCAGTTTGATAGTCCAGAGATAGCATAGGTGATTTTTACATTTGGCTTTGATTCAGATAGGAAAGAAAGGTTTTTTGTTTGTTTGTTTGTTTTTGTTTTTGGTACTGGGGATTGAACTCAGGGGCACTTACCCACTGAGTCACATCCCCAGCCCTATTTTGTGTTTTATGTAGAGACAGGGTCTCACTGAGTTGCTTAGCACCTCACTGTTGCTGAGGCTGGCTTTGAACTCACGATTCTCCTGTCTCAGCCTCCCAAAGTGCAGGGATTACAGGCGTGCACCACTGCACCTGGCTAAAAAAGGATTTTTTAAGGTCAGATTATGTCATGATACCACATACCAGGGACCTTGACTACAGAATAATAGTATTGAGCTATTATAAATGATATATTTTGAAGTTCTTATCTCTCCTTTCCCTGCATTATTTCCACCATACATTTAAAAGACAAAAGTCTGCTCCTTTAGCACAAGTTAACACAGCATAGAACTGATGGTAGAGTTAAATTTACTGTGTTTGTTATTGGCTAAATTTGCACTGCATTTGGAACCAAGTAAAGACCTCACCGAATTTTCTTAGGAGATTACTAGGGTAGTGGGAGCAAATTGTAAAATACACTTTCCTTCTGGATGGATTATGTTTAGTAGTCATGCAATGGTTTTTACGTTTCTAATGAATATCTCTTTGTTCCAAGCAGGACTCTAATATGGATTTAGAGCTCAAGGCATATTATAACAAGACACTTGTCACAGAGAACAATACTGCCGTCACTCGGAATTCCGATTTCCCTGTCTGGGATGACTACAGAAGCAGTGTAGATGACTTACAGTATTTCTTGATTGGGCTCTATACATTAGTAAGTCTTCTTGGTTTTATGGGGAATCTACTGATTTTAATGGCTCTCACGAAAAAGCGTAATCAGAAGACTACGGTGAACTTTCTCATAGGAAATTTGGCCTTCTCTGACATCTTGGTTGTACTGTTTTGCTCACCATTCACACTGACCTCTGTCTTGCTGGATCAGTGGATGTTTGGTAAAGTCATGTGTCATATTATGCCTTTCCTTCAATGTGTGTCAGTGCTGGTTTCAACCTTAATTTTAATATCAATTGCCATTGTCAGGTATCATATGATAAAGCATCCTATATCTAATAATTTAACGGCAAATCATGGCTACTTCCTGATAGCTACAGTCTGGACCCTAGGTTTTGCAATTTGTTCTCCCCTTCCAGTGTTCCACAGTCTTGTGGAACTTCAGGAAACCTTTGATTCAGCACTGCTGAGCAGCAGATATTTATGTGTTGAGTCCTGGCCATCGGACTCATACAGAATTGCTTTTACTATCTCTTTATTGCTAGTTCAGTATATTCTGCCTTTGGTTTGTCTAACCATAAGTCATACCAGTGTCTGCAGAAGTATAAGCTGTGGTTTGTCCAACAAAGAAAACAGACTAGAAGAAAATGAGATGATCAACTTAACTCTTCATCCATCCAAAAGGAATGGGAATCTGATGAAACTCCCCAGTAGTCATAAGTGGAGTTATTCATTCATCAGAAAACACAGGAGAAGATACAGCAAGAAGACGGCATGTGTGTTACCTGCCCCAGCAAGACCTTCCCAGGAGAACCCCTCAAGAACACTTCCAGAAAACTTTGGCTCTGCAAGAAGTCAGCTCTCTTCATCCAGTAAATTCATACCGGGGGTTCCAACCTGCTTTGAGATGAAACCTGAAGAAAACTCAGACATTCATGAAATGAGAGTACAACGTTCCATCACAAGAATCAAAAAGAGATCTCGAAGTGTTTTCTACAGGCTGACCATACTGATATTAGTGTTTGCCGTCAGCTGGATGCCCCTGCATCTTTTCCATGTGGTAACTGATTTCAATGATAACCTTATTTCCAATAGGCATTTCAAGCTGGTGTATTGCATTTGTCATCTGTTAGGCATGATGTCCTGTTGTCTTAATCCAATTCTCTATGGATTTCTTAATAATGGGATCAAAGCTGACTTAATGTCCCTTATACACTGTCTTCATATGTCATAAATCTCACTGTGTACCAAGGAAAGAGCAAACGTTGAGGTCATCTAAAAGATCATTTATATTTTCATGATAATGATGTATTTATAATAAATTTTGATAACATGGTATCTAATTTACATTGAAGAGTCCTGGATTTTAATGTCAGTTTGTAGTATACGGAAGATAACTTTAATGTGTTATAACATGATTAATTCATTTGGTTGTACAGAGTCAGTGTCAATCCCATCTGTAATTTCAATTTTAAAAGTAGTTATATAGTAGTTATAATACCTTCCATTTCATGTTATCTATAAATTAATGAATGGTATTTTTTGCTTAAAATAAAAATTATATCTAAACAAATCAGTGCTATTTTTTGCCTAAAGAAGCAAAACTTATTTTTCCTGAGGAATATTTAATATCAAATATGAGGTGTTTCTGTTATCTATCTTCATTTCTTTTCCACAGGCTTCTTAATGCTTAGCTTGTAAAAATACAAAAAATATTTAATATGTCTAGAAAATCATGACTGAACAACAGATGTATGCCCAGGAATGACTATCATTTTAAACACTTTTGGAAATCCTACAGGAAACGGATTACCTCATATTATTGAGAACTAGTAAAATAATCAATTTAGCTCTACTGTCCTAATTATAGGCAATTAATTTAGCAAATGAAAAAGATTTGAATCAAAACACCTTTCTATAATTGTGATTTGTTAGTATATAAGGGCTCCCCAGGCAATTTGGATATGCTCCCTTGAGACACAACAGTACACAAATTGAAAGAGTAGAGCAATTATACACAGCATAGAGACCACTACCTTCACACATTTTCCTACTGTGCTGTTCGTCTTTCATGAGGTATTTCCTTTGCCTTCTACGTAGTCAGCATGCTATAAGGGTTAAAAGACTCTTTCCAGTTCTGAAATCCCTTTAAATTTTGCCTGTTCTAAAACTGAGAGTTTACTTTAAAAGACTTTGACCCATGCTTTTGTATTTTTCCTTCATTATCCTCCCATAGTCATGTCAGAAAACCCAGAAATCTGAGGCCAGGGTACGAAAGGAACAAAAAATGAGAAATGCCTGTAGATTAGGATGACAACATTCTTTCCTAGGTTTAAAATAAAAGCCATGACTATTAACATAGTGAAAAAAGATATTAAATTTTTTCTAGACTTATACATAACATTAAATATTATCAAATAGTTTTTATGTACAACTTTTATATTCTAAAACATGAAATCTAAGTGATATGTTTCCAGTTATTAAATAACTTTAAAGACAATTTTAAGTGTTCACAGAAAATAAAATTAATTTATTTGCCCCAAATATAGAATGATTAATATACTTTGCTATTTCCTTGTGATATGCATATGAATTCTCATACGCTATACTAAACTGTGGTTGAAGTCAAACTTTTCAACTATTTGAACTTTTTGCTCATGTGCTTGTTTTTGCAATTTTTAAAAGAACTGAGTCCCTGAAAAAAAATTGATTATGTGCACATATGCAAAGTGCAAAATAGTATTGTTGTCTTCAGTGCCTATAACTGATTTAAGCATTCCCTATACATATTCATACTTATGATAAGAAAAACAATAAAACAGAAAAACAAACCTTTGAGTTTGTGAGTAATAAGTGATTCTCATATTTTTAGTTGTTGATGGATCTTCATTTTATTCATTTATTATTTATATGTGGTGCTGAGGATCGAACCCAGTGCCTCATGCATGCTAGGCAAGCACTCTACCACTGAGCCACCACCCCAGCCCAATGATTCTCATATTTAATCAATTGAAAGTTTATAGTCTCTATGGGATTTTCTTTCTGCCACATCCTACTTGCCTGAAATGTGTGTACCTTGGGAGGAAGTTCACAGGATCTCATACCATGGGGAAAATGGTGCTGGCCCATAAGGTATCTTCTCCTTGCTCCTGTTGAACTCCAGCTGAGGAGTAATAATCCTGTCTGTTTTTCATGTTACATAAGTCTCTGCCTCTGCTCTGAAATGCATGGTCTCTTAGCAGAGTCAGGGCCTGATGGTTGGCCAGGGATCCTCCATCTCTGATGACATGCTTGGACTTAATCTTTCATTGCTTGAGTTTCTGCCACAACCTCCATTTTGTTCCAACCTGTCTACCCTGTGAGGTTGCTATGTTGGTGATGCTGCACCATATCAAGTCTGGGAACTATTGGGGCACTTTATATGCGTTGATGGATATTCTGTAGGAATTTATGACATTCTGTTCCTTGTATAGGTCATAAGGAACTGATACAAGCAACTTAGGCTTATTCAGGCTTTCTGTCTGCCCAACACAATAAGCTGCCATATCTACTTTGTGGTATTTACCTCACATTGGTACACAAGTCCTCTGCTTTCCAGTCCCTTTCTGGGTTTCCAAATACAAATCTACTCACAAGCCCACTCTGCTCTTAACTTCTCTCTAATCTCTCTGGTGCTTTGAGAGTCCTCCCTCAACTGTTTATATTGTAACTGGAAAAGTGAAGAAACCTAGTTCATATTTGCTTTTCTCTTTTTTATCTCTCCTTTTTTATGCTAAGACTTTCTACCCATTTCTCTCTGGTAAGAACATTTCCTAGTAATATCTTGCCTTTTCACCATATTATGTATGGCTGACTTTAAAGCTATGTTCAGAACACCAAAGGTTACTTTTGGAAAATGAGACTTTCATGTGAAAAACTTCTTACTCTTTCAATGCTTGGATTCAAGACTTTTGTCTCACCATGGACCAAAAACAACAACAAAATGTCTATGCTGAGCTCTGCCCCAGAGCCCCTGCCCACTGGCCAGGAACACAGGCCAAGGCCCAGGACCACCTTCAGGGACCACTGCGGGAGCCTAGCCAAGGTCAGACCCGAGACTGCTACCTGCCAATCACAGGGTAACCTAGACTCAGGCGAGGGACTGCCTCTGGGGATCCCTGTGAGGAATGTTAGGCCTAAGTGAGGCCAAGGACTGCCCCCAGTTCTATGCTAGAGCCCCTGCCAACTGGTGGGAGCACAGGCCAAGGCCCAGGAGCAACCCTGCAGAGAGCGGGGTGTTTCCTTCCTGTATCCATCTTGTACACTGCAGCCATCCCCATAGTTATTCCCATGTAGTAGACTCTACCTTGGGACAATAGGGCCTGGAGAAAACGGCTGCCACAGCGCTACATCTCTGATCAGTCAGCCCAAAGCCATTTTAAGTCCCACCCTTTTAGCACCATCTCTGAAAGTGTTGGCATCCATCTTGGGCCACTCCCCCTCCCATCTTGACTTACCTCCACTACCACCTTCAACATCTTTAGTGGCAGTAGTATCCATTTGGGGACACCTGCTGGGGACTGGAAGTGAACTCCAAGGTGAGATACAAGTAATCTGTAGTGTCACTACAAGATTATAGGATAGATAACCACAATACCTCAGATTGGGATTGCAAGAAAGGAACATACAAAATCAACATGAAAAAACAAGAGAAGAAATTGCCCCAAATAAACCTAGATACTATAGTAATAGAATCCATTGAAAGCACAGTTGATGAAATGTCAGAGAAAGAATTCAGAATGTACATAATTAAAATATTCTGTGAATTAAAGAATGACTTAAGCAAGCAAATGCAGGCAAAAATTGATCACTCCAACAAAGAAATAAGAAAGCAAATAAAGGCAACCATTGATCACACCAACAGAGATAAGGGAGCAAATACAGGTAGTGAAAAATTATTTTAAGAAAGAGCTAGAGATTGTGAAAAAGAACCAATCAGAAATTCTTAAAATGAAGGAAACAATAAACCAAATTTAAAACTCAATTGAAAGCATCACCAGCAGATTGAATCACTTGGAAGAAAGAACCTTGGATAATAAAGACAAAATATATAATCTTGAAAATAAAGTGGACCACACAGTGAAGATGGTAAGAAATCATGAACAGAACATACAAGAATTATGGGATAGCATCAAAAGACCAAATCTAAGATTTATCAGGATACAAGAAGACATAGAATTTCAAACCAAAAGTATGTACAATATCTTCAATGAAATAATACCAGAAAATTGCCCAAACATGAAAATTGAATTGGAAAATCAAATACAAGAGGCTTACAGGACACCAAATGTACAAAATTACAACAGATCTACACCAAGGCACATTATAATGAAAAAGCCCAGCATATAGAATAAGGATAGAATTTTAAAGGCAACAAGAGAGAAGAATCAGGTTACATATAGGGGGAGACTAATTTGGATCTCAGCAGATTTTTCAAGCCAGACCCTAAAAGCCAGGAGTTCATGGAAAAACATATACCAAGCTCTGAAAGAAAATGAATGCCAACCAAGAATCTTATCCAGCAAAATTAAGCTTTGGATTTACCTCAACTTTTAAAAGTTTATACCTCAACTTTTTTTAAAAAAAGCTATCTATGCTAAACCCAAGGCCAACATCATCCTAAATGGAGAAAAATTGGAAGCATTCTCTCTGAAAATGGGAAGAAGACAGGGATGCCCTCTTTCACCACTGTTATTCAACATAGTCCTTGCAACACTAGCCAGAGCAATTAGACAGACAAAAGAAATTAAAGGGATATTAACAGGAAATGAAAAACTCAAACTATCATTATTTGCTCACAACATGATTCTATACTTAGAAGATCCAAAATATTCCACCAGAAAACTTCTAGAATTAATGAATGAATAGCAAAATAGTAGGATATAAAATCAACACCCATAAATCAATTGCATTCTATACATCAGTGATGAACCCTCTGAAAGATAAATTAGGAAAATTACCCCATTCACAATAGCCTCAAAAGCAATAAAATACTTGGGAATCAATTTAACAAAAGAGGTGAAAGACCTTTACAATGAAAACTACAGGACACTAAAGAAAGAAATTGAAAAAGACCTTAGAAGATAGAAAGATCTCCCATGTTCTTGGATAGGCAAAATAAATATTGTCAAAATGGTCATAGTACCCAAAGCGCTATATAGATTCAATACTATTCCAATTAAAATCCCAACATCATTCTTTATAGAAATAGGAAAAACAACCATGAAATTCATTTGAAAAATAAGAAACTCAGAATAGTCAAAGCAATCCTTAGCAAGAAGAGTGAAGCAGGAGGCATCACAATACCAAACCTTAAACTGTACTACAAAGCTATAGTAACAAAAACAGCATGGTACTGGCATCAAAATAGACATGTAGACCAATGGTACAGAATAGAAGGCACAAAGATAAACCCACATAAATACAGTTATCCCATACTAGATAAAGGCACCAAAAACATACATTGACAAAAAGATAGCCTCTTCAACAAATGGTGCTGGGAAAACTGGAAATCCATATGCAGCAAAATGAAACTAAACCCCTATCTCTCACCATGCACAAAATTCAACTCAAAGTGGATCAAGTACCTAGGAATTAAACCAGAGATCCAACACCTAACAGAAGAAAAAGTAGGCCCAAATCTTCACCATGTTGGATTAGGACCTTCCTTAACAAGACTCCTATAGTGCAAGAAGTAAAATTAATATTCAATAAATGGGATGGATTCAAACTAAAAACTTCTTCTCAGCAAAAGAAACAATCAATGAAGTAAACAGAGAACCTACATTCTGGGTACAAATTTTTGCCACATGCACATTTCATAGAGCACTAATCTCCAGGATATATAAAGAACTCAAAACACTTAACATCAAAAAATTAAAAATAAAAAAACAAACAACCTAATCAATAAATGGGCCAAGGAGCTAAACAGACACTTCTCAGAAGAAGATATACAATTGATCAACAGACATATGAAGAAACATTCAACATCTCTAGCAATTAGAGAAATGCAAATCAAAACTATTCTAAGATTTCATTTCATACCAGTCAGAATGGCAGTTATCAAGGATACAAACAACAATAAGTGTTGGCAAGGATGTGGGGGGAAAGGCACACTCATATATTGCTGGTGGGACTGCAAATTGGTACAATCACTACGGAAAGCAGCATGGAGATTCCTTAGAAAACCTGGAATGGAACCATCATTTGACCTAGCTATCCCACTCCTCTATCTATACCCAAAGGACTTAAAAACAGCATAGTACTGTGACACAGCCACTTCAATGATTATAGCAGCTCAATTCACAATAGCTAACCTATGGAAGCAACCTAGATGCCTTTCAATAGAGGAATGGACAAAGAAACTGTGGTATATATACATAATGGAATATTACTCAGCAATAAAAGAGAATAAAATTGTGGTATTTGGAGGTGAATGGATGGAGTTGGAGAATATCATGCTAAGCGAAGTAAGCCAATCCCCAAAAAACCAAATGCTGAATGTTCTCTCTGATAAGTGGATACTGATCCATAATGAGGGAGGGAACATGGGAAGAATGGAGGAACTTTGGTCAAAGGGAAGGGGTATGGGGGCCGTAAAGATGGTGGAATGAGATGAATATCATAGCCCTAGCTTCATGTATGACTGCATACATAATGTGATTTTACATCACGTACAACCAGAGAAATAAAACTTATGCTCCATCTGTGTAAAAAATAAAAAATTTAAATTAAATTTAAAAAATGCCAATGCTAAGGAATGACCTCTTATTTAAAATCAGTAAGCATGCTCACCTTCATTGGGATCCTTAAGTTCAAACTTTATATTTGATAAGGACAAATATAAATACACAGAGAGATATTTTATCCAGTTAGTGTAGCTAACATTAGCAAATGTACAACGACTGTCAAATTTCATGGATTTTATAGTTGTTAATAGATTAATTTAGTTAAACTAGATAAACTATAATGTGGGGCTCTTAAACTATTGAACTTGAAGGACACAATTAATATTCCTTAACCAGAAATGATGGATTGTTCTTAATAATTGAAAGCTGAGGAGTTCGAATGGGTTGTTGGATAGAAGCCATTAAGGTTAGGATTAATGGCTTTTAGAAGATTATTATGAGTGATAATTTCTTCCATGGAGACTTGCTTGGTGAGTTAAACAATTTATGTTTAGTCAACTCTCCCTTGCTCAAGGGCTGATTATATAATTTTGTTTCTATTGTCTCCTTGTGTCTGACATGATTAGTTGTCCAATAGCACCTTCACAAAAGCATGGCTAAGGGGACTAGATGGAGATGAAATTAAAAACTGTCAACCTCATTGCTTTTTAACAATATTCAAGAATATCTAATTTGGGAAGAGGTTAAATTGGGTTTTAGTGGTTATTTAAGTTATTCCTGTTAGCTGTGTTGCCTGTTACTGTGAATAACAAAACACAATATGGAAAAAATTTTTTAAATAGGGGAAAGTACAAAGGGCAACTAACCTGATTAAATGATAAAGAAACTTACATTATTTTAGTCCACAGATATTTATTGAATACCTACTATAGTCACCTTGACAGTCACTTCCAGATTCATATTGAAACTTAATTGCTGTTGTGTTTAGAGGTAGATCCTAAGAGGTGATGAGGTCATGAGATCTCATTGCAAGAGTGGGTTAGCTATTGTGAGAGAGGGTCTCAATAAAAGTGGGTTCAGCCTCCTTGGCCTCCCCTTGCTTCCTGCCTCTTGCTCTCTAATGTGCTCCTTCACCATGTGATACCTTTACCATGTTATGAATCAGCAAGAATGGTTAGCACTCACCAGCTGCTGGAACTTTGATAAGGGACTTCTCAACTCTCCAGAACTGTGAGAAGTAAAGTTCTCTTCCTTGTAATTTATCCAGTCAGTGGTGGCATGTGACAGCAGCAGATACTGGGCTAAAACACTATGTGACAGGAACTGTTCTTGGTGCTTAGGATGCATCCATGAACAAAACAGACTGAAAAGATCCCAGATCATGTGGTGTTTGCCTTCTAGGAAGTAGAGTGAGTGACAAAAGTTAGACAAACAGTAAGTAATAAGAACAATAAAAAATTGATTATATAATAATGATCCAATATATAGATACATGCATTACTTCCTAAGTTGCAATAACAAAATACCACAATGCTGCGGCTTAAAACAATAGAAAAGTATTATCTTACAGTTCTAGAGACTGGAAGTCTGAGATCTGTGTGTTCCTCTGAAGCCATAGAGCACCATTCCTGGGTCTTTTAGCTGCTGTGGTTAGTTGGCAATCTTTGGTTCTCCTTGCAGTTACATAACTCCTATCTCTGCCCTCCTTGTCACATGCTATTCTCACTGTGTCTCTGGGTCCAAATATTCCTCTTCTTATGAGGACACCACTTACATTGGATTGGCCTCAGCCTTGACTCTAGTAATTCAATTACATCTGCAATGGCCCTATTTAAGGTCATATTCTGAGGTATTGGTGGGCTAGGATTTTAACAGATGCATTTTGGAGAGGTGGCACAATACAACCCATAACCATATTTTAATGATTAGTTTTGATGATGAGTCTTACAATATATAGACTAGTGTCAGAAAAGGTGTGCATGAGGCAGGAGGAGAAGACTTAGATGTAATTTCAAGTGGGATGGATCCAAAACCTTCATGGAGAAGATAACTTTTATGCAAAGACTTGAAAAAGGTGAGGAAACTAGCTGTGTGTATCAGGGAAGAGCATTTCGGGAAGAAGGCACAGCCCATGTGAAGACTTCCAAGAGGGACCACGCTTTAAATGTGAAAGGAACAGGAAGGAAATCTTTGTAGCAGAAATGCTGTCATCAGAAGGAGCTGAGTCAAGGACAGTTCTCACAGGTCCTTGAAGGCATTCATAATGATGTTGACTTTCTGTTAGGAAAATGGAACTCCATTGTGCATAGTGACAAAAGATGTAACATATTCTCACTTATACTGAAGGGCTCACTCTAGCTAGGAGGATAGACTGTTCTTCTGTCTTCTGTCATGTTGTTAACAATGATGAATACTTTTGTTTATATATACATAAATCACTGGGGGTTGCAAAATGGCAGCATTTTAATTTTACCATTTCTTTTACACTTATCAGAGTAAATGCATTGTTAACATTGTTTAAAAAATACTTTTCTTTAATCTATTATTTGGTTACCTAATGGTATAATTCTAGGGAAGGATGAAAGTTTGGTAGTATCTCTTTCTTTATTACTTGTCAAAAGTGATTAGCCCATAGATTTAAACACATTCTAATGTATTCTAATCCATGTCATTTGTTACCATTATTGAGAAAGTTCAAACAGCCAGACAAAGTGGCACATGACTGTAATCCCAGTGACTACAGAGGCTGAGGCAGGAGGATTGCAAGTTTGAGACCAACCTTAGCAATTTAGTGGGGCCCTTAGGACCTAGTGAGATCCTGTCTCAAAACAAAACACACAAACAAAAAGGGTTGGGGATGTCCTCAGTGGTTAAGTGACCCTGGGTTCAATCCCCGGTACCACCCCCTGCCCCAGTTTCATGTTTGGCCTAAATTAGGCTAGTGCTATTGATACAGTCTAGTGCCAATAAAATACAT
Organism: Geosciurus inauris; assembly: GCA_004024805.1. NCBI lineage: Eukaryota > Metazoa > Chordata > Mammalia > Rodentia > Sciuridae > Geosciurus > Geosciurus inauris. The sequence continues at coordinate 18,956 of PVHX01023155.1, forward strand.
TCTCAAAAGAGTTCAAAAACAGAAGTTTTTAATAGTGGATATTCAGGAAATATTTTAAAAAATAATGTTTTAAGAAACTATAGTGGCCAGAGTCCTGGACTTCCCTCAGTCTCACCATAGAAGTGGTTTTGAGGATAGTGATAAAATGTCAAGACTTTACAAGGATACTCTCATATTTTATACATGAAAATTCATTTTGTTTCTAATATACTGTTAGGTATAGGTCTCTAAACCCCTCTCATTACTGACATGGTCTGATTTAATCTCACATGAACCTTATTATAATTTTCATTTATCTCACTTAACAGGTATATCCATGTATTTTGCTGCAGAAATGTTAATGCTTTTAACTAATACTTTTGATTATTGATAATTTTTATCTTGATTATTACTCTAGACAATATTGGAGGTAATAAATAATATATAGTATAGATATCCACACAATTTTATATCCAATATAAAAATTTCCTAGTATTTTAGGTACACATGACCCCAAAGTTGGAGCTGAAGTCTCAAACTGTGAATACACTATCTGTATAGCTAATACTTACATATTCTCCATCAATCATGCTTTAATAAACAATTTCTTTGAATATCCTATCCTTGGATATGTAAATTATGTATCTAAAAGAAGTCAATAGATCCACCATGTGATTCCCAATCTCCTAGTTGTCTCCAATTCTAAAGCTCATAACTTTTTCTTAGATGGTAACTTGGGTAACCTACTCAAGTTTAAATTCCCTGATCCTTTAGATAAGACCTCTAGACCAGCATTGGCGTTCTTCAGGAGTAGCAACTCTGATTATTCTGTGTGCTTAGACACATTGAAGCAAGAGTTGAAAGGGCTCCTCTTTTCTCAGAAGGGAGGGGAGCTATGAAAGGTGATCCCCATCTTACTTAGAGGAAGAGAAGCAAAAGTAGAATGCCCCCCTGACCATTGCTTCAGTCTACTCTCTTGACTAATCTATTCAATATCCCTAGTCTCATCAAAAAAAAAAAAAAAAAAAAAACTGAATCAAAATCTAACATTTAGACAACATGATAAAAATGTGGAGTTTCTTTTGTAATCATCATCATCATCGTTGCCATCATTGACAATGGATGCTTATCATTTGCTAGACACACTGAAAGCATTTGACCTGAATGGTCTCATCAGCATACCTGTATTCAAGGACACTGCCACTGGTACTACTTTGGGCCAGTGAGTTCTTGCTGCATTTTGTAGACCTTCAGGAAGCTCCTGGAAGTGTTTTGGGTCATTAAAATTATTAAAAGCATTAATAGGTGCTACCTAAATGTATAATATTATTGTTTAATCTCCCTTCATCAAATGAACAGTTTTGAGTGACCATATGCACATTTAGCCAAAGAGAGTGTAGTTAATGCAGAAGAGCATGCTGGTGAACCAATAACTCAGGTAATACAGCACTTAGCAGAACATTGTAAACCACAGTGGTACTTTAGACCCTTATAAAGTTTGTGATAGTTTTAATTAATAGTCTTGGGTTATATAATGTGAATCACCATTTCATAGGAAACATAAGGAGGCTTGTGTTGAACTGTAAATTTACAAGGAGAAGGAATGTGGTAGGTGATAAATCTAAAAACTTGTCCTAAGATGTTACTCAACAGCTTTAGAAGTTGTCTTATCTAATTTAAACCTTTAAACAGCATGCTAAGATATCCCCATATCTAATAAAAAACATTGTTAAAACAAGTAAATAATTGGACTTATTTAGTGTTTGATTTCTTAGTCATTCAAATTTACAATAAAGCTGTAGGGAGACATGTTCTATAAACTAAATCCTAAATTTCAGTATATTTAATCATTTAGAATTCAAATGCAAATTTTCTAGTTTGAGTTTATTATGTACAAAATGAAATATTTTCAAACATTGGGTTGTAAAAGTGGGTTCAGATATTTTTTGGCATATTATTGACCTCATAAACATTTTGTTGCATTTAAATCTATAGTTTAAATATACCATCAAAAATGTAATTTTTATTTGTGAATTTTTGACATTATTCCAACTTGTTTGAAAGAAAGTTAATATGTACAAATATAAAAATAATCAAAATCATCTACAGATATAGTGAATATTGTTAAAGTTTATTTAAAATATTTCCCGCTCATACTAAAATAAAAATAAATATATATATAATATGTTATATATATGTATGTGTGTATATATATACACACACTATGTTAAGCAATAGCTTGATGATCTAGGAGACATTTTTCTTGTGTATCTTGACATAGTCCTGAACTAGGAAGTTTGGGGAAAATTCAAGAGACAGGACATAATCAGGCAAAGGAAGTTCAGTGTATTCTTGGACTTTAATATGCCCATTTGTTTCTGGTCTCTGATTCCTCTTGGTTTAAATAAGTCTTCTGACTTAGGTTTCCATACTCAGTAACCAATTTATTTATTTATTTATTTATTTTTGTTTGTTTTATTTAGGCTTACATGTTAACAGTGTAAATTGATTCATTGTACATAGATAGAGGATAACATATCCATTCTCTAGTTGTAGGTTGTATAGAATCACAACATATGTGCAGTCATACATAAAGTGACCTATGGGCTATGATGACCATCATATTCCATCACCCTTGCTGTCCCCATGCCCCCTCCCCACTTGTGAACAGAGATCCACCAATGTTCGCAGGTCCTTCCCCACATTATGGATCAGCATCCACTTATCAACAAGTACATTCAGCATTTGGTTTTCTGAGATTGGCTTACTTCACTTAGCATGATATTCTCCAACTCCATCCATTTACCTGCAAATGCCATAATTTTATTCTCTTTTATTGTTGAGTAATATTCATTTGTGTATATATACCACAGTTTCTTTATCCATCCATCTATCGAAGGGAATCTAGGTTGGTTTCAAAGTTTAGCTATTGTGAATTGAGCTGCTATAAACATTGAAGTGTACTATAGTACGCTGTTTTTAAGTCTTTTGGGTATAGACCTAGGAGTGGGATAGCAGGCTCAAATGGTGGTTCCATTCCAAGTTTTCTAAGGAATCTCCATGCTGATTTCCAGATTGGTTGTACCAGTTTGCAGTTCCATCAGCAATGTATGAGCATGCCTTTTTCCCCACAACCTCGCCAACACTTATTGTTGTTTGTATTCTTGATAATTGCCATTCTGACTGGCATGAGATGGAATCTTAGGGTAGTTTTGATTTGCATTTCTCTGATTGCTAAAGATGTTGAACATTTTTTCATATGCCTGTTGATGGATTGTATATCTTCTTCTGTGAAGTTTGTGTTCAGCTCTTTGGCCCATTTATTGATTGGGTTGTTAGTTTTTTTGGTGTTAAGTTTTTTGAGTTCTTTATATATCCTGGAGATGAGTGCTCTATCAGATGTATGTGTGGCAAAGATTTGTTCCCAGGATGTCGGCTCTCTGTTCACTTCATTGATTATTTCTTTTGCTGAGAAGAAGCTTTTTAGTTTGAATCCATCCCATTTGTTGATTCTTGATTTTACTTCTTGTGCTATAGGAGTCTTGTTAAGGAAGTATGGTCCTAATTTGACATGACGAAGATTTGGGCCTATTTTTTCTTCTATTAGGCATTGGGTCTGTGGTCTGATTCCCAGGTCCTTGATCCACTTTGAGTTGAATTTTGTGTGTGGTGAGAGATAGGGGTTTAGTTTCATTTTGCTGCATATGGATTTCCAGTTTTCCCAGCACCATTTGTTGAAGAGGCTGTCTTTTCTCCAGTGTATGTGTTTGGCTCCTTTATCTAGTATAAGGTAACTGTGTGTAAGTGGGTTTGTCTCTGTGTCTTCTATTCTATACCATTGGTCTACATGTCTATTTTGATGCCAGTACCATGCCGTTTTTGTTACTATAGCTTTGTAGTATAATCTGAAGTCAGGTATTGTGATGCCTCCTGCTTCACTCTTCTTGCTAAGGATTGCTTTGGCTATTCCAGGTCTCTTATTCTTCCAAATGAATTTCATGATTGCCTTTTCTATTTCTATAAGGAATGACATTGGGATTCTAATTGGTATTGCATTGAATCTATATATCGCTTTGGGAAGTATGGCCACTTTGACAATATTGATTCTGCCTATCAAGGAGCATGGGAGATTATTCCATCTTCTAAGGTCTTTTATAATTTCTTTCTTTAGTGTCTTGTAGTTTGCATTGTAGAGGTCTTTCACCTCTTTTGTTAAATTGATTCCCAAGTATTTTTTTTTTTTTTGAGGCTATTGTGAATGGGATAGTTTTCCTAATTTCTCTTTCACAGAGTTTATCACTGATGTATAGAAATGCAATTGATTTGTGGGTGTTGATTTTATATCCTGCTACTTTGCTGAATTCATTTATTAGTACTAAGAGTTTTCTGGTAGAATTTATTGGATCCTCTAAGTATAGAATCATATCGTCCACAAATAATGATAGTTTGAATTCCTCTTTTCCGATTTGTATCCCTTTAATTTCTTTCGTCTGTCTAATTGCTCTGGCTAGTGTTTCCAGGACTATGTTGAATAGCAGTGGTGAGAGAGGGCATCCCTGTCTAGTTCCTGTTTTCAGAGGGAATGATTCCAACTTTTCTCCATTTAGGATGATGTTGGCCTTGGGTTTAGCATAGATAACTTTTACAAAGTTGAGGTATGCTCCTTCTATCCCAAGTTTATCTAGTGTTTTGAGCATAAAAGGGTGTTGTATTTTGTGAAATGCCTTCTCTGCATCAATTGATAAAATCATGTGATTCTTATCTTTAAGTCTATTGATGTAATATATTACATTGATTGATTTCCGTATGTTGAACCAACCTTGCATCCCTTGGATGAACCCCACTTGATCATGGTGCACTATTTTTTTGATATGTTTTTGTATGCGATTTGCCAGAATTTTATTGAGAATTTTTGCATCTATGTTCATCAGGGATATTGGTCTGAAGTTTTCTTTCTTTGATGTGTCTCTGTCTGGTTTTGGAATCAGGGCGATACTTGCCTCATAGAATGAGTTTGGAAGGGTTCCCTCCTTTTCTATTTCATGGAATAGTTTGAGGAGGATTGGTATTAATTCTTCTTTGAAAGTCTTGTAGAACTCAGCTGAGAATCCATCTGGACCTGGGCTTTTCTTGGTTGGCAGGCTCTTGATGGCCTCGTCTATTTCCTTGCTTGAAATTGATCTGTTTAAGTTGTGTATGTCCTCTTGGTTCAGTTTGGGTAGGTCATACACCTCTAGGAATTTTTCGGTGTCTTCAGGGTTTTCTATTTTACTGGAATATAAATTTTCAAAATAGTTTCTAATTATCCTCTGTATTTCAGTAGTGTCTGTCATGATATTTCCTTTTTCATCTTGAATTTTAGTAATTTGGGTTTTCTCCCTCCTCCTTTTTGTTTGGGTGGCTAAAGGTTTGTCAATTTTGTTTATTTTTTCAAAGAACCAGCTTTTTGTTTTGTCAATTTTTTGAATTGTTTCTTTGTTTCAATTTCATTGATTTCAGCCCTGATTTTGATTATTTCCTGTCTTCTAGTTCTTTGGGTGTTATTTGTTCTTCCTTTTCTAGGGCTTTGAGTTGAAGAGTCAATTCATTTATTTGTTGGCTTTTACATCTTCTAATGTATGAGTTTAGTGCTATGAACTTTCCTCTTAGCACTGCCTTCATGGCATCCCAAAGATTTTGATATGTTGTATTGGAGTTTTCATTTGCCTCTAAGAATTTTTTATCTCTTCCTTGATGTCTTCTGTTATCCATGCATCATTCAATAGCATATTATTTAATTTCCAGGTGATGGAGTAGTTTCTGCTTTTTAATCTGTCATTAATTTGTAATTTTATTCCATTGTGGTCAGATAGGATGCAGAGTAGAATCTCTATTTTTTTTGTATTTGCTAAGACTGGCTTTGTGACATAACATATGATCTATTTTGGAAAAGGATCCATGTGCAGCTGAGAAGAAAGTGTATTCACTCGTTGATGGATAGAACACTCTATATATGTCTATTAAGTCTAAATTATTGATAGTTTCATTAAGATCTATGGTTCTTTATTAAGTTTTTGTTTGGAAGATCTATTCAATGGTGAAAGAGCTGTGTTAAAGTCTCCAAGTATTATTGTGTTGTGGTCTATCTGATTCTTGTATTTGAGAAGGATTTGTTTGATTTATGTAGAAGCTCCATTATTTGGGGCGTAGATATTTATGATTGTTATGTCTTGTTGATGTATGATTCCCTTAAGAAGTATGAAATGACCTTCTTTATCTCTTTTCACCATCTTTGGTTTGAAGTCCACTTTATTTGATATGAGGATGGAAACTCCTGCTTGTTTGTGGGGTCCATGTGAATGAAATATTTTTTCCACCTTTTCACTTTCAGTCTGTGGATGTCTTTTCCTGTGAGATGAGTCTCTTGAAGACAGTATATTGTTGGGTCTTTTTTTAAAATCCAGTCTGTCAGTCTATGTCTTTTAATTGGTGCATTTAGGCCATTTACATTAAGGGTTATTATTGAAATATGATTTGAAATTCCAGTCATTTTGGTTTGTTTTGGGTTTTTACTTTGAGTTGTTTTTCTTTTGGATGGTCTTTCCTCTAGTGTAGTTCTTCTCTTTGTAAATTTCCATTTTTGGTTATCATTTCCTCCTCGTGGAATATTTTGCCAAGAATGCTGTGTAGTGCAGGCTTTCTTGCTGTAAATTCTTTTAACTTTTGTTTATCATGGAAGGTTTTTATTTTGTCATCAAATCTGAAGGTCAGTTTTGCTGAATATAGGATTCTTGGTTGGCATCCATTATCTTTTAGGGCTTGGAATAAGTTATTCCATGATCTCCTGGCTTTTAGTGTTTGGGTTGAAAAATCTGCTGAGATACGATTTGGTCTCCCCTTGTATGTAATCTGGTTCCTCTCTCTCGTGGCCTTCAAAATTCTATCCTTATTCTGTATGTTGGGCATTTTCATTATAATGTGCCTTGGTGTAGATCTGTTGAAATTTTGTACATTTTGTGTCCTGTAAGCCTCTTGTATTTGATTTTCCATTTCATTTTTCATACTTGGGAAATTTTCTGATATTATTTCATTGAAGAGATTGTGCATTCCTTTGGTTTGAAATTCTGCACCTTCTTCTATGCCAATAAATCTTAGATTTGGTCTTTTGATGCTGTCCCATATTTCTTGTATGTTCTGATCATGATTTTTTACCATCTTCACTGTATGGTCAAATTTATTTTCAAGATTGTGTATCGTATCTTCATTATCTGAGGTTCTGTCTTCCAGGTGATCTAGTCTGCTGGTGATGTTTTCTATTGAGTTTTTTATTTGGTTAATTGTTTCCTTCATTTCAAGAATTTCTGATTGGTTTTTTTTC
>PVHX01023156.1:0-25062 GCA_004024805.1 Geosciurus inauris
AAGTAGAAAGAGAAAGAAACAAATGATTAAGTAAATGCATTTTTGGAAAAATGGAAAATATAAGTCTGGGGGGTGGAAATTAACTTCCTTCACAGTAAATTTAGAATCTACTGTTGGCTTTGTTTCTAATAAGGAGGAAACCTTATGGACAGTAGTCAGGAAAGGGGACACCTAGTGATGTGATTTGGGCTCAGGAGGGTTTGGGAGAATGAGACAGAAACTCAAAAGTATCATATGTAATTAACAACTATTTTAAATGTAATAAATATAACTACCATGTAGAGGTCACATTTACTTTAAATTTCATTTGTTTTTTGTTTTTGTAATACAGTGTGATAATTTTATATTGTATACAATGTAAAATGATAAAATCAGACTAATTAGCATTTCTAGCTCTTTAAATATGTATCATTTCTTTGGGATGGGAATCTTTGAATTCCTATGTTCTAATTCTTTATAAAATACATTAAATTTTCATAAGCTCCTGTCATCCTACTGTGCTGTAGTTTCTCTAGCATTTGAACATCAACTTGTAATATAGTTAAAATTAATAACAGCATCAAGGCAACTGTAAACCTCATCAGTTTACTCCTAAAATTTAAAAACCAAATCAGGTAAGAATTACACAAATTGAACTTATGCCTATAATGAATATTCTTAATAATAAGGGAAAACAGACAGTAAGCACAGATTTGGTCACATTTTCCTTGTCAACTCTTTATAAAATGTTACTCTTTGATTATTGCACTGCCAAACTGTTTTGTTTCCTGTTCAGGATGAAAAGACAGATGTGTGGATTTTGGATAAAGGAGCTTGTCTATTTAGGCTTTGGGCTCTGCCCAACACAAGAAGGGGGCTCAGAAATAAGAAAGAAATCTCTCCCATTTCTCCCCTGGTCTCTCAAACACAAGTGGATGAGCCTAAACCCAATGGCACTTTATGAAAGCTACGTTTGAAGGCAAAGCTTGGCTAAGTGGGGTTTGGAAAGCTGATCTCATACCGCTGATCTTTCTTGTTTTTGCAAAAATGGACGAACTTGTTTACAATCTTTGTGTTTAGAGGCAATAAGTAATTTTTCCTGTCTTAACATATGAGAGCTATTTTACATAATCTTTTCCAACTTTCTTAGAGTACCCTCCAGGGATCAACAATTCAGGTTAGCTGGTAAGTTTTGTCTTTTGTTATTTTCTTTTCAAATGGGCTGATCTTGACAGCTCAGTCAGTAGCTGGTTCCAGCAAGCCCTGGGATAAGCTAGATGGTCCTGCATGTTGGGGCTCCTTCTGAGGGAGCCAGTAACCAAAGAAACTGAACACTAATGCATGGTGAAGGTATTTGGCTTTTAGTAGATTTGCTTCAGTTTCCATGCAAAAATCCCTTCCGGAAAAAAAGTTCAAGCCCTGAATTTACATTCTCCATGTCTGTTTTAAGGCCTCAGATGGAATGGAAAAGGATTAATTTTTCATATGAATTAAAGATGACTCTAACAATATGTTCCTTTACAAGGTTAATAAACAGGAAAAGGCAAGTGATCAAGATGTAACCATAATTATTACTATATTTACTTCAGACTGCTACTTAAAGCTACAGGACACTATCATTACAGGCAATCCTTTTAAATGTCAACATCAATTTAAAATTACCCAGGATTTTTCAATAAGTGGTCTAAGCTTATTCAAGTTTGAAATGACATCATAAAACTGGTGACATATTTTTATCATTCGATAATAATAAAAATAGTATGATTAAAGTCCTTTCTAGTCTCAAGCTATTGTTTTGCATAGCTAGTATGGGTCTAAACCACAGAGTAGACCAATAATTATAAATGCAAAATCAATTTCAGATTAAAAGCAAAGATTAAGTCATGCTGTTGTGCCACATGCTGATTGGAATAATTTTAAAGATTAGCAAAATATTCATTATTGCCCACTAATGGTAAAGGCACATGACTTACTTAATACTGTGTGTTTTGACATGGGGCTGATTTTCTTTGAGATAACTTACTTGTTAAGTATAACCACAAAAAATATGCCAATTGTGTAATTTTCTATAGTTCACTTAATTTGCTAATCTACACACAAATTCAAATGAAGTTCACCAAAAGGTTCAAAATGATGAAAAGATGAACTTCTCAAAGTGCCTACTTGCTCAAATCTTTCAATCTTTATTTTTTACTGCCTTAATCACAATGCTTTGCTGTTGAAAAGATACTTATCATAACAACCAAGTACATTTAATATCTACATTCATATATAGAAACTTTCAAAAAAAAGTATGTTTCATGGAGAATGCTTGGGTAATGATGGTAATGAAACTCCAAAGCTCCATGTTTTATTTTTAGTAAAACCTCAAATTCTAAATAGATATATATCTATAACATAAAATAAATACAAGAGCTAGTACATGAATACAATATGTAATATATTTGTATATTATATAATAAACATATAGCATGTAATGTAACATGGACTAATTTGCTAAAATTAACCCTTATTCTGACAATTAAATCTCACCTTAATTGTAATTCATTATTTTAAATCTATAGTTTTCAAACTCTAATGAGCCAGAGGAAAAATCTGGAGATATTTCAAAATCCTTAGAGTCTTATATAATGAATTTGAGCAGAAACACAGGACTCCAAATTTTTCACAAATACACCAAGTAATTCTAAGTCTTTAGACACTCCTTTCAGAAACTATTCTATTCTTAGCAGTTTTAGAGACCTTTAACACACAGTGAATGTTATAGCATCATGGTGATAATCCTATTAAAGTGGCTACTTTAGACCACCATCTTTAGCAGCCAAGACTTATCTTCATAAATATAAATAAACATTTTAAAGTCTTATACAGATTCTTATACCAAATGACATATAGACATATAACCAACCCAAAGAGTTTAACTACTTCTAATACTCTTATTTCAGTTATATATTGATTTCTTTACTAAGAAATAATCTTTCATTGTAGAATTTTTCGCTCTACCAGTTATGCTGGGATATAAAGTACTCTGTTGTAAACAATGCAAACACTATGAAATAACAAAAACACAAAACAATTTCCACTGCAGCACATCAAAAGATGCTAAGTGCTACTGAAGAGGTGAAATTCTTTGAGGAAGCTGTGTTTAGGGGAGAGGGAAGAGAGAGAAGAGGGAACAGAAGAAGGAGTAAGATTTTAAGGACTCTCATCTTTCCTCCCTTTTTCCTTCACACTGTTCTCCTCTGTAGAAAGGTAATTTTTCATGGAAAACCCTGCAACTGATTAAAGAAGTGTCCTGAGCCTTCTTTGGTACAAAAACTGATCTATGAAAGATAAGCCATCATCTTGGAAGAATATTTAGAATCCAAGTTTTAAGAATCCTTATGTACAAACAAGATTCTTTATGTCAGGATAGCTTTATTTTGGAAGGCAATTGTTCTGGAGGGTTTTGCCAACCAAGCATGACAAAAGCGTTAAATAGCTTATACACAATTTCACTGTGAACAAAATGAATCTTATAGAATTACTATTGTTTCAATTAAATGCAATAAAATACCACATGAAACTAAATTACCAAGAAAATCAATTACCAATAAACTGACAGCATATTTGTATTATAATTCATCCTTTAAATAATCAAATGTTCTTCCATAAGCTTTAGCTTATTTCCCCAAAAGGGTTGACATGGCATTTTGTCTTGTATTTGAAAGCTATCTTTTGCTGTTAATTTGCATTAAACAAACAACAAAAAGACAAGAAAATCAAAGGAAGTACCCCTATATGGTCCTCCCACACATCTTGAGCTGTGTGAGCAAGCAGTTAAAACATGCAAATCCAGTTTGGAGGAAATTCGACATCTCTATTATAGATGAAAGGTAAACAAAGCAGATGAAGGATTAGTGCAATTCCAAATTTAAGATATTGCTCTCAGTGACTTATAATAAAGTGGTGTTGCATACGGTGGCATGTTTTAGATGACATTTCAATTGTACGAGCAATTTGCATTCTATCTGACATTAAATAACGTTCTTAGTATTATGAATTCCAGCAGCATCCTCATCTCCACAGCATAAAGATATGAACTATGAGGCACATCTTAATGAAGGGAGTAAGTTTTCCTGTCAATCTGAAATGTGAGACAAGGCAGTACCTGGGCTAAAACGCCAGCAACATTATTGTGAGTTGCCCACTCCTGGCATAGTACAAATCTTCAGCTAAGGCATTCTTCTTATTAAATAAAGATCTATAACTGAACACATGTATCTGTAATATCACTACAATCCAAAGAAAATTAAAAGACAGATTATGTCCAGGATATTACATGCACCACCACAGAGCACTGCTAGAATCTGGTATGGTCTTGTTGCTAAGATACCTGGCTAATGCCACGGAAACGAGCCCCTCTTACTAATCTAGTACAATCCATGCATGCTTCCACATATTTTGGCAGGAGAAAGTAGGAGTCCACTGACAATGGTTTGAGATATTACTAGCCAGTGTTCCTGAATTTATACATTTTTTATCTCTTTCTGGTAAGCTTCAACAATCTTAGTGAAATAGAAATGTAACACTCAGTTAATGGCATTTGGTTGCTTTATGCCATTTAAAACAAGTAAGATTACTTTTTATCCTTCTGCATAGTCAATAAAAGTTGCTTAAAAAGGTAATTATTTAAGTGCCTTTGGTTGCAAAATTGTGGTGCTCCCCAAAATGATTCCCCTTAATCTTTGTGATTTATATTGTTATATGCACATAAATGACTAACTGCATTTTCTCTCTTTATTGCTTTCTTCAAGGAGAATGCAATACACCAGTTTCCCTGGGTGCATACTGAATAAGGAATCAGGACACTACAATGAAATACTTTTATCGGAAATTACTTACAAACCTATGATGCATAAAACTGGTTTGCAATGTTCATGTTTCCAAAGATTTTTGTTTTATTCATTTAAGAAAGAAAATATGTGAAAAGAGAGAAGATTAAAAGCTATCTCATGCATAACAATAATATATAAAATTCCAAAATGAAAACTAAATACTTTGAGGTTTCCCCTGTACAGAATGCAAATATGCTTTCTACCTCCTGGGTTTTTTTTTTTCCCCAAACAGTCTGCCTTTGTTAAAGCAAACTAAACAAAGATTTCTAATAAAAAATCAAACATATTTTTTATAAGTGTGTCCCTACTCTGTAATGCCATATGATTTTCAGAGCATCAGTGACGGTAGTTCCATTGAGCTCAAGTTATAATAACAATAACTTTTGCAGATGTTCCTACCTGTCAAATATTATTCACTAAAATGTCAGAAAATGTGATAAAAAGTTAAACCTGAAAAAATTATTCTAAAGCAATTGGTTCAAGTCAAGAAGGCAAGGGAAGGTCAACCATTAATCCCTATCCATAAACAGTGAATGAACTATAGAGAAATCACAGCCATATTGATTTTTTAAGAGGAAACAATTGTGTACTGTGTAGGTAGACACGGTAAAGTGGACTCTTATACATGTACAAGTGTGCAAATATACAGCTTCATATTTCAAAGGTACTCATTGATTTAAACAAAAGTTTTTCTTCAGATTTGTTGGATTTTTGACTCGAATTTGCTTTCTTATCAATGGAGACAGTCCATCTTTGACAATAGTAAATTATAACCTGAGTAAGTCAAGTTTGCATTATTCACACTCTTTTCTGCTTTCCAGTTCATGGGTTCCCAAGGTCATAGTAGAGGGTCATTTGACGAAACCATGGGGAGTTCATGGGTTTAGAATTGCATTCTCAATGTTACGTCAATAGTGTAGCATTATATTGTGCTTTTATTAGTGCTGAAAACAAATATCACAACTATCAATATGTACCAGGGAGAGCCAGAAAAGGTATACACATGTTTACTGTTTTATTCATATGCTTCCAATATTTTGAGCCCCTCAGGACATTGTTGCAACAAAAATTATTTCTAAATTACTGCCTAGAAACAATATACAAGGGTAACTGTATTATAAAACAGGAGATTGTTCATGACAAAGAAGAAATAAATCAATAACAGGTGCGAGTATCTCAGAAACTGTTACTTTGACACAAATTGTCCCTGTAAGAAGGACAGAAAAATGTTTTTACAAACCTTTTACTTTTTTCAATTCTCACTGGAATCCCATGTCAGAAGAGAAAATGGCTGTTTGCTTAGAATAAAGTGTCTTAGCTATCTACGTGGACCCGACAGTAATGGCAAAGGAGGGTGCCGATCAATATCCATCTTCTTCATTCCTGAAGTAATAACTTTCAATAGGAAAATCTATTTACTTTTACTTACCTTTATTTTATTTCATTTTGCTTTAAAGAAGTTCATTCCAGAGGGAGGGTTTACCTTGCAAACAGCAGTTAACAAACTGATGATTTAACTAAGGGCGTTGGGCCAGCAGGGGCGTGACCATTTGCTGTACCTGTGTGTTAATGCTAAGAAGAAACATTTTTCTCTGGATTCTAAATTTGTTATTTAAATAAGGGCCACTAAAAGCCTTTGAAGGCCCATAGCTGCTTCATATGAAAGTATATCAACAAGGTCAATCACAAACAAGGGTCAACATTTATGTTCTTAAATAGAGGTCTTCTTGAATCTTTTACATTCCTTTTGCTGGAAGCACCTTAAGGTTTTTTATGGTAAAAAAAAAAAAAAATCACTCTGTGAGGATTTAAAAAGGAAACCGCCCCCCTCAATTCTTTCTTGGAAAGGCCCATAGTTTCACTGAATATATGAGAACTACAGTTAGGAAAGGCCACATGCTCTTTGTCCAGGTATACAATATAGGAGGACCTTTCACCCCAAATTATCACAATAGGCATTATTTTAAATTGCATTTCAAAATGAAACACTCAACCTATATGCTTATAAGCACTACAATAAAACCATTTCCAATGTTTGCAACATTTTCTCCTCTCTATTACTTCTTCTATTGCCACATTATTCTTGTTACTGTTTTATAATTATGATAGATTTTTATTTCTATTGAGCTAGAATTGGTTTAAAAGTCACAGCTTCTTGTTACCTAAACACACTTGTTTTGCAGATTGTCTTTTTCAAAGAAAAGAAAATGATCATCTCAAATATCAGGTGTTTAATAACATTCAATGACACTTCTTATCAGTGAATCATCCAGTTTTGTTTCTCTTACTTTTATTTTTGAAACTATATTTAAAAACTACAACATTTTAATATACATAAAATTATTGTAATTGTTGGAATTGACATCAGAAAAATATTTTATCGACATTTAGTCTATAATTTTTTAAAATTTCCCTGCATCAGAAAGAAATTTTAAAATTTCACATCCACATACACAGTGTTTACATGCATACTGATTCAGACTATAAATATTAGAGGACCTTTTAATAATAGAGAGGTTGCTCAAAAACATTGATATTAATATCAACAACTTAAAGTTTTAAAATAACAAGGAATGAACTAAGTAGTAATCTGAGACTACTAATTCTCATTGTGAATTTCTAAGTTAATTGGTAATTAATTTCAAATCAAAAGGAGTAATAAACCATTTCCGAATTCTAGATTCACACATAAATCTCAGAACACTCACTGTGTATATTTGTTACTAAGAAAGGAGATCACTGGTATTAAAACCCTGCTTAAATTAACTGCAAGATGGGAAATAAATTAGAGGCAGTACTCTCCTTAGAATTTGTATGAAAACATATATTAACATAGATATAATATAGCAAGAGAATTAATTGCAAATAAAGTAAAATTTACAGAATGATGAGGATAAATTACATTTTGCTCCTACAAATATCCAAGCATTTGTTAATATGAAGATATCAGCAAAGCACGTATGCGTTACTTGTATGCAACAGACATAGAGAATCACATTTCACATGAAGGTTAGGCAAACTTCTCTGTATGCATTTTTGTGTGTGTGCGTGTGCACCAGGGAAAATAATACACAAGAAAGCTTTGTATACTGTTAAAACACAAAAGACAGATACTCCCAATAAATCTAAAGAAAAGCCATTGACAATTTTATAAAAAAAAAAATAGTTCCACTTGTTAAAAGGCACCAGGGGATTAGAAAAAATATTCAAGGTCTTAAAGGTTTTAGAAAGCATTTTGTTGTTGTTGTTGATCTCACTGATAGTCATTTTTATTCATTGGTTTCTACCTGCAACATATTTTGTTGTAGAATTCTGTCCACTCTTTCATGTTCTATATATTGCTATAGAACTACATATGCTGTTTCTCAAAAAAAAAAACCATGTGATTTATTTAAGAAAAATCACCACATGCATTTTAAAGAAGTCATTCTATAGAATTAATCCTGCTATAAGAAAGAATAGGTATTATTAAAATATAGATGTGTACTAGGGAACATTATAAAATCTAAGGCAAAATAAGTTTAAATCTCAAATTTAGAGCAAGTAAATAGCGTTACTTATTCCTCAAACTATACTCTTTCCTGTTAAAATTGTGCTTGTGTCACCAATAATATCCAATCCCTTTTCCTTGAATAAGTAAAAAACAGAAACCAACTTATACTTCACAATCATATATTCAGCTTTGAGACCTAAAAATGTCAAATATATTCCTCTCTCCTGCACACTTGGTGGTATAAATTCAGAACCTTTATAATCTTGAATGCTTTCCTGATTAAACGATTAAGGAAAAATCACTTCAGTTATAATATGCTAAATGCATTGCACTTGTGAGTTAATTTTCATACTTTCCTGGGAAGATCTGCAGACAACAAGATATGAAAAGTGTGCTAGACTGAGACATGAGGGGAGAACAGACAAAGAGCTTGCAGGGCCACCATGTCTACACATGTTCTACAAAGTACAAATCCAGAAAATTGCATTTTACTTTGGAGAAATAACATTTAAAATGTTCTCAATGGGAGCTGTTATTTGAAAAACTACAGATCATTTTTTCCTAAATGATATCAGGCAAAGCACTCTATCTTTAAAAATATCCATTGAATGGAATGGCAATTTCTTGGTATAAGGGATGAGGGACACAGACAGAGGTTGGTCAGGGGATATTACTTTAAAAAAAAAAAAACCACTGAAAATAAATATTCAAAAGCATCTACCAAACTGAACTTATCATAAAGCTATGGAGCCCATAGAAGAAGCACAATAGATATTTTTCTGATATATTTGTTTCTTATAAATCTGAGTGCATTTGTATATATGTGTGTAGGTCCCAATTATACAACTAGTGAGAGACATGTATAATTACAGCCAAAACTTATGCTCTCTTACTCCACTGGGTCACTTCTTAATTTCTTTCCCAATTCTTTATTTCCCTAAGGTTTCAAAGAATGACTATTTGCATGGTCTATGACCATCGTGTAGATCCTAACAAAGGACACAGCCATAATTAGGCATTCCAGGCCATGATCTTGGGATCAAAACCACACAATTGTAATAACTGGAACACAAGGCAACTTGACTTGCTCAGATTTCACCATAGTTGAATTACTCGTTTTCATTTTAAACTGGAGAGATTTGTCTCATCTTTATTTTGGAAGCTTCTCAGGTTTTATACCTGACTCCCTTTAAATGTGGACCCCAAGTGAACAAGATTGGTTTATATGTACTCTCTTACATTTTTCGATAGTTGATTACAGCTTTGGGAATGAAATAGACTTACAACAATAGAGTTGTTAATCTATGTGAAGTAGATGTACACAAGCCTCTTTTGTATTTCACATGACTTAGCAGTAGTAGAGGCCTAAACATCATAGGCACTGATGTTCATCTGAATCACAACTGTCTATCATTTAGCACATGTGTTTGATTTAGACATTTATTAAAAAGACTGCCTGTGTGTAGGCAATGAATTTATCAATTTTTAAAATTCACTTTTATCAATGGCCTTTTTAATTAAAAAAACAACAACATTCTACCTAATCCAGAGTTGTAGTAAGATATCATTTCAGAAATATGAAACAACCAGCAAATGATAGAGTGAACGGTACAAGGGTGGCTACATCAGTCTTCCCTTCTCACATGCAGGAGCTCAAAACTGCTGTTGGACACAGCGCTTTATTCGAAGAGGTTTCACACATGCATTTTTAATCAGGATTATATTTCACAGAGATCTGTCACCGCTCACAAGTGCAGCCGGCCGGTCCTCCTTGAAATGTATCAGCGCTCGGTCAAAGAAAAACTAGTTTTTCTTTGTACAAATCTGGACTTGGTGATCCACAGGACTGTGTTTTTCTTAGAAGGAAAAAAAATCCCTTAGAATTGCGTAGGACCGGCATGCCCATTGTTTTTAATTCAAACATACAACTGCTTTAACCTGGACCATCTTCAAAGTCACTCTCTCCACCAAGTTAACAGTCTAAACGTTTGGCTTTAAGGTATTTGCTAACCTTAGAAGATCTAGTAAGTGGTTATTTTAAATTCACTCATTTACATAAATTTTTGTGTTGAGTTAATCCTACTTTTTTTCTATTCTTGACCTATTGTATTATTAATCTCTTCTCTCCTATAATAATTATTAAAACCAAAACTACAGTGGAAAATGTTTATATGGATTTTTCTTCAGTGTGCTCTAAATATTGGATATATTAAATAGAACTACTATAAAATATATTCTTACCTATAAGTTTAAAGTACCCTGTAGAAATTCATAAATGCAGAGGAACAACTCAAATGTATGTATGTGTATATAACCCCAAAACTGCTTAAATTAGCAAAATGCATATGTGAGCCAACAGAGAAGATTAATGATTAGTATTAGTCATTAATCATTAGGACAATTAAGATTAGTAGCAGTTACTACTAGAAGATAGGTATATTTTGAAATTTTCCATTAAAAAATCATTTTAGACTGACTATTTTAAAGGGTTTAGCTTATGTATTACAACAAAAAATTAGTCTCAGATATTCAAATTAATACAAAAACATATTTTTAACTTAAGTTTGCATATACATGTTTAATGTCTAATGAATGCTAAATCTCTATTAAAGCAACCCAGCATACATTATGCATCTAACAATTAAAACTTGTCTCAAAATAGACTTCAAAAATAATATGTGGAGGAAGATTTTTCTGTTATAAAAGTATTTCAAATCAGTGAAAAGGCAAAAGAGTAAAGCCAGTTTAATATCCATAGTTTGAGAACTACCATCTAATAGCAGATGTCCAGAAAAATATCCCAACACTAATAGCAGATTTACATGAAGTAACTATATCTATATGTTGTCAAGCAACTGGTCATAAAAGCACTGAATAAAAGGGCATTTGAAATTGGATAGTTCTGAAAATACCACAGCTGATTTTTTATATTTTCTGACAGTTAAGAACAAAAAGACTTTCAGACAAAAGATTTTAGACAGTCCCAGTGATTTCGAACTCCCCCCAGTTTAGACATAAGATTACCAAGTCTGGGACACCAAAATAAAAGTCAATACTAAGGCACTTGGTTCTGGATTCTCAGTTGCTCCATGTTCATTACATTATTATACATACCATCATCATCATAAACACTACACATTTTAACATCTGCCAAGGCGATTAAAAAGCTGAGGTTTATGTCTGCAAAACTGGGGTGAAGAAAGGCCTAGAACATTATACTGTGTCTTTTCTAGAAATATTATATTTTTCATTCTAATGTTTCCTGTCACTTTACCACTAGGAGAAGGTTTTGAAAATAAATTTCAAAGTTCTGTTCCATCTAATTAGAGCATAAATACTAAAGACTCAAAACTTTCAAGAGCTCAAAAGATAAAATTGTCTTTCAGAGCCACACTGTTGTCTAGTGTAAGAACACGGAAAAAGGAGGTATTAAAGCAATCATACTTTTTTATCCATTGCTTGAGCATTTAGTTAACAAGGAATCTGTGAGTTTAGAGTTGCTTAGCCAACAGTCTTGAACAGCACATTTATAGTCCCCAAATGTTCTCATGTTTCCAAAGTGAAATTTTAGAGGGTATTAGTTTAAAATATTTATCTCTGTTTAGGAAAATCTCTCTGTGTAGTCTCTAAAAAATATCATTTTATAAATGACTTTTCCTCAGCAAATATTAATGTTTAATATACAAGTACAGAATAATAGTAGTAAAGTAAAATCATTTAAAACATAACCTTAAAAAATCTAATGTCTCACAGTCTAAAAGGATTGATTACACAAGTGATCAATAACACAAAGTTTTACTTTTCTCAAAAATATGGTTTCTATCAACATAAATTATGACTTCACTGTTTATATTAAAAAGTACAAGTCTAGTCTTCTTGGATTCTATTGAAATTGAAGATATGTTAACTCCTGTATGTTTTATTATGTTTGTTGTTCTTTACGGTGGTGAGGTTCAACTGTGTGTTTATAATTGTGCTTGTTTGTGATGTATAGGATAATTTTTAAATAGATAATAAGCATATGCAATTTGTTATACACAAAAGTTTTCTGACATCATAAAGACAGCAATAGACTTAGAGTTAAAAATATATTTATTTAAATTGCCTTTTACAACTTGGTGCCCCAAATCATTGAATCTTCATTTCCTCTTCTGAAAACTGGAATCTCCTATCTTCTCCACCCATCTCTCCTCTGTGAGAATTAGAGTGACAGTCATATTTCATGTTTCTGGGCCACACAGGTCCCACATATAACAAATTTCAATCTCAAAGAACCAGGACAGTATCTCTTTCACATCTCCCTATGTGTTTTCTTCTTATGACAAGTGTCACCAGAAAATGTCTTGTTTATTCACCTCTCTACCTACTGTATCCCTTTACTACAATGTAAGATCCCCATGGGCAGCTATGTCATCCTTTTCATCACTATATTCATATATATTGAGTGCTTAGCATATCAAAGATGCTTTATTATTTGTTTCTTATCTAACTGTACAAAAACTATGTTTCAATAAATATGTAGGAATACAAACCCCCTGCTGCCATCACCCAGCAGTATGTGAGTTCCACATGCCAATGAATCTGTCACAATCTCATTCAGTACACATGACTCAACTAAATATAAGCCTTTATATTCAAAAGCAGTTTCCTGTTTTCAAAGAGCCTACTTGAACTAATTGCTCAACAGCAGGTGTGTAGGGTTATTATTCTTTTTATTTATGCAGGACATAAACGATTATTATTTTTCAAACCAAAGATCAAACTATTCATTGTATCTCAGCTCTTTGTCACCTAGGTTACATACTTTGTTTCCACAAGTGTCCCTTACTCTCTCCTATCATTATTTTTCTCTACTCCATTAGATTATTTCCACACACAAACCTGCAATATTACCTATCTGTAAACAAACCTCAACCCAGCCCAGTGCTGTGGTACACACCTGCAATCCCAGTTACAAGAGGCTGAGGCAGGAAGATCACAAATTCAACACCAGCCTCAGCAACTTAGTAAGATCCTGTCTCAAAACAAAAAACAACCAGGGCTGGGAATGTAGCTCAGTGATAGAGCATCTATGGGTTTGTTCCCCAATACTAAGAGAATAATAAAAACCCTCAAGTAGGGGTGCAGCTCAATGCTAAAACATTTGTCTAGTATGTGCAGTGCTCAGGGTTCAACCCCTGGCACCACAAAAAAAAAAGTTATGATGATAATGATGAGATAAAATAAAAACCCTCTTTTGATCCATCACTGGGCTGCAACTACCATACCTTTTCTTTGCTCTTCTCCAGCAAACCAACTGTAGAGAGCCATCTATTCACTCTCTCTACTTCCCACCTCCTATTCCCCTTTGTACCAATTTCAATCAAACTTTCAACATTTCCACTCTACTGGAACGTCTTCATAAAAGTCACCAATGATACCCACTTTTGCCAAATCCAATAGTATCCAATTCTTGTTCTTCATCTAACACTATCTCCTTAACAGCATTTAAGGACCAATCACTTTTATTATTTATTTTTTGTTTGTTTTTTGGTATCAGGGATTGAACTCAGGGGCACTTAAACACTGAGTCACCTCCCCAGCCCTTTTTTGTATTTTATTTAAAGACAAGGTCTCACCGAGTTGCTTAGGGCCTCGCTAATTTGCTGAGGTGGCCTTTGAATTCACGATCCTCCTGCCTCAGCCTTCCAAGCCACTAGGATTATAGGCATGCGCCACTGCGTCCAGCTCATTTTCATCATTTCTGAAACGTTTTCTCTCTTTAGCTTCCCTATGTATAACTGGACATGCTTTTTCAGCCTCCATTGATGAGAAAGTAGATCATCAACTGCTTTCCCATTCTCCAGCTGCTGGAGTAAACCAACCTAGTTTTTTGACTTTTCATTTTTATCACCCCACTCCCTAGCTGGTCAACTGAAATCACTTGGCTTAAATGCCACCTACAAACTAACGACTTCTAAATTTACTTCTCATTTTCTACCTGTTGTCTGAACTCTAAACTCATTCCTCAAGTAGAATGTCTACAAGGAATCTAAAACCTAATGTAGCAAAAGTTGATCTCTTGATTTCTTCTCCCAAATCTACTCTTTCTGTCTTTTGCATCACAGTAAATGATACCAGGTTCACCCAATTACTCTAGAAGACAAACAAATAAACCAGTCAAGGAATAATCTTTGACTCATTTCTTTTGTTTCATAGCTTGGATCTAACAAACAAATCACTCAAGAAATAATCCTTGATTCCTTTCTTTTGTACATACCTTGCATTAGCAAATTCTCACCTGTAACTTCAAATTATAAGTAGAATCCAATCATGTCTCATCATCTATCTCCTTAGAGAAAGCATGTATCAACTCTTTCTTGAAATATTATTATAGTTCCCTAAATTATCCTCTGGTACCCATTCTTGTCTCCCTATGGTCCATTCATATTTAGAACCCAAATCAACTTATATCCCTTACTAACCAGAACCTTCCGATGGCTTTCCGTCATACAGAATAAAATTCAAAGACCCACGGTTCTATTTCACCTGCCCCAACCACAACTTTCCTAAAGTTATCTCCTAGCACTTTCCCCATATCTCCTCAGTCTCCTGCTCTTTCCCAAGTCTGCTGATCACACTCTTGTTTCAAGGTCTTCAAGTTCATTCTCCCCTCTACATGGAACATCTGTACCAGGTATTTCTATGGTATGCTCCTCTATTCATTCAGTGTCAGTTCCAAGCCATGAACTGCTTGTTTTCTAACCTAGGAAGTAAACTCCACCCTAGCATGATTTTTCTCCTTTTCACTGGTATGTTCCTATCATCTAGCACAGTACTAGCTCAGTGTATGGTCTCAATATTTAAGGAAGGAAGGAAAGGAGAGAATGAGGTTGGGAGAGAAAATGGAGAAACTAGAAAAGGGAGAGAAGAAATGAGATGATTTGGAGACTGATTTTTTTTGTATAATTCTAAAAATAAATCTAATATACCAAACATAAGTATCATTGGAGATTAAATTAAAAGAGCTGAACTGAAGGAACCACCAACAGGAAGTGGTTTATTTTTCTCTCACCACTGGCCTCAAGGTTTCTTCTCTTGACTCTTTTACCATGACAAATTTCCAGTATATGCCAGGAGCTTTCCAGACATTTCAGCCAAAATCAAGAGTCATTTTGGAAGTGAAGACTGACTTCAGAGTTTTCAAATTTTATGTGAATTTAATTTAAAAGTTTAACATTCAATCCATATCTCCTCCCTACCACCCTCCATTCCCAACTCAGGGCCTAGCAGTGCACTGCTCTGGGAAATTGATGGCATCTACACCTTTGCATTTCCTTGCCTGCTCTCCTTCCCACTTCGGGGTATTCCAGGGCTGAATGGGGGATGGTTTTCAGGAAAGTGGAGAAAATGTATTTTCACTTAGCCAGTGTAGTTTATGGTGTTTCTTTGCTAATACTAACCAGCACTGCCATGGCAGGCATCCAAGAGCTGGTCTTTCAAGAAGAACATTTGTCTGTTTCCGTGAGAACATTTGCACTGAATTTCTAAGCAATTCAGAAGCACATTTCCTAATAGAACAGAGAAGTGATTTGGAATTGAAAGCCTGAAGACTAGAGAGATGGCTTAAATCTACTACTCTTGGAAACAGATCACAGATTAATATAAATGGAATAAAAGTACTCAAGTTGCATTTGAAGCTGTGCTTCATTAATAGGAATATTGACACCACCAAAATATACAGTAAAAACGTGCAAAGTAACTAAACTTGTGTTTTAAGTCATATTTAGACTGTATAATTATAATATATAATCAGTGTTTAATGATATATTTTCATTTAGTAAATTACTCAACTAACATACAACCAATACATACAAATAATACAAAACACATAAATAATGTCACAAAGTAAATTCAAATAGGCTTTGATATGTCCTAGAAACCTGTGGAGGGATGGTAAAAATTCAATAATTTAGTACAATGTACCAAAGGAAAATGTTCGTGGCAAGTTACAAGAAGTGGAATTAGATTTATAGTCATTCAGAAATTCCCTGATTACCTGGAATTCAATTCTCTCTTAATGCTAAACAATTTTCAAGGAAAACTGAAGAACTACTGCAGCAATACTTACAGTGATTAGTCATCATGGCAAATTTTTTTAAAACTTTATTTTTTAATTTTAATTAAGATTTTAATATGACAATAATAAATTGTCCAGGAAAATAATTTTATAACCAGGAGCATATAATCAGTTACAACACAAGAGAGTCCTGAGTTGTGCACTCCCTGTCAGAGGTGGTGCTCAGATACTGGCCAAAGCTGATTGCATTAATTAATGCACATTCAAAGAAAAAAGCAAATATGATGAATAATTTTATACTTTATGTCAGCATGTGGGGAAATGTGAAAGTCAATCTTTGAGTGGTTTCCTACTTACTAAAGAAGAACAATTACTCTCTATCTTTCTTCCTTTTATGGACTTCTACACATGCTAAGCTTTCCAGCCTTTATTTTTTATTGTTTAGTGCATTACTGGTATACATAATAGTGGGGTTCATTTTGACATATTCATAAATGCATATAACACTGTTTTCTCAATTTCAATCCCCAGAACTATCCTGTTCCTTACACTGCTTCTTCCCCAGGAATCCTTTTCTCTTTTGGTTTTCCTTCTATTTATTTTTTTAATTGATGTGTTATAGATATATAAAATTGGAATGAATTGTACTATAATCACAAATGCACTTAGCATAATTTAGTCAACTTTGCAGTGGCACATGCCTGTAAGCCCAGCAACTTGGAAGGCCGAGATGGGAGGATTGAAAGTTTGAGGCTAGCCTCAGTAATTTAGGGAGATCCTGTCTCAAAAACATAAATAAAAAGTAACATGGCTGGAGATTTAACTTAGTGGTAGAGCATCCCTGGTTCAGTCTCCACTACCACACACACTTACATATACACACAGTCTGTTTGCCAATCAATTTTTTTTTTCTTCTTACTCACACAAATGTGTTTGCTCTAGCTGAACTGGTTTGTCACTGTCAATTTTGCCCTGTGCTTTTCTACTCGAGCATTACTACTCAAAACTTGCATCATCCTGGATCTCCCTCTCAAAACTTATATCATCCTTCAAGGTCAAGTTTAAAAAGAACTTTTTTCCTGTATGTACTGCTCACTCCAACTGACCATGTCATCTTCCTCTTTTTCTTAACACATACATTGTTTGTGTCACCCATTTTTCTCTGAGCTTTTACAGCACTGTATTGCAATCTTTGTGAACCTATCTTTTCAATTAAAATATATGCTCTAGAGATGAAATGTTATCACATACTCAAATGGATTTCCCGCAGTCTCCATAGGACTAGATTGCATGTGCATGTAAATGCATGTGCATGGAGGTATATGTGTATGCATTTCATTCAGGCAATAAATATTGTTTATGTTCCTACCTGATCCCTGTGCCAGTTACTATTGAAGACTACCAGGATCTGGAGATAGACCAGAAAAAACAATTGACACAATCCTGAGCCTTATGTAGTTTATACTCTATTGAGGAATTTAGACAAGCAGGTAATCAAAGTACATTGAAAACATGTCACATGTCACATATCACATATCATGGAAGGATATCTATAGGAGTGAAGGGGAAGAACAACTTTCCCAGACTTGAATACAGGAAGTGGAAGGGGAGAATCAGAGGATAGGTTGGAGTCATTGAGGTTAAGAGGAATGTAATAGTTCTAGAGAAATGTGCATGTATGTGAGAAGGTCCAGATAAAGAAAGAGCCTGGTTCACTTGATAAACTGAAGTCAGTACAGTGTGGCCAGAATGAGAAACAGGGGAGCAGGTGGGCAACACCAGGGATGCTGTTGTGTAAGTAAGAAGGAAGAATTTCAGGACAGATGAAATGGCCAATCCGATCACATACTGCCAAGACAACAAATGAGATAAAGACTGAGAAATGTCTATTGGATTCAGCATAAAGAGACCTTTGATGACTGATAAAGTAGTTTTAAAGGTATGGTAGCCTTGAAATAAAATTCTTGAGTATTGGAGGAAAATAAGTAAAGACAAAGGAAGTGAGAAAGATATGTATATATATATATATATATATATATATATATATATATATATACATATATATGATGGTAGAGTATGTTTTGATATATCATACATACATGACATATAACTTTCCATTATTGTGGTTGTATATGATATTGTGGAGTTTCACTAGTTGTGTAGGCATACATGAACATAGTAAAGTTATGTCCAATTCATTCTAGTGTCTTTCCTATTCCCATCTCCCTCCCTTCCCTTCATTCCTCTTTGCTTAATCCACTGAACTTCTATTCTTCCTCACCCCACCCCAAGAATTGTGTGTTAGCGTCTGAATATCAGAGAGAATATTTGGCCTTTGGTTTTTTTGGAATTGCCTTATTTCACTTAGCATGAGAGTCTCCAGATCTATCTATTTACCAGCAAAGGTCATAAAGTCACTCTTCTTTTATGGCTGAGTAATATTCCATTGTGTATATATACCATAATTTCTTTATCCATTCATCTGTTGAAGGACACCTAGGTTGGTTCCATTGCTTAGTTATTGTGAATTGCAGTTCAGCAGTTCTTCACTTTCTCATCATAAGAGTCAGCTAAGGGATTTGTTTAAAATGCCTGGTTCCTGAGCCCACACTCAGACTTCCTAATTAAAACAGATCTATGGCAGAGACCAAGAATTTCCACTTTATACCGCTACCCCAAGTGATTCAAAGGCAGGTGGTTTGCCCTTGAACAGAGTCTAGTAATAAGAAATAGAAAAAGGTGGGCAGAAAGGCAGGCCAACTCAGCTCACTACTCAGCCTACTTCTCTAGGTTCTGGGTACTACTCTAATTCTTCACAAAACAGAGCTAGCAAAAAGCAGTAATGAAAGAGACAGAGAGAAAGTCACCACAGACCTCAGTATGAGGGCCAACAGACTAGTAATTGTAAAGCCAGATGATCAAAAGGAGGCAAATTAAAACTGCTGGGCAAGGCTTTATTAGAAATATGCTCTCGGGCTGAACTCTCCCATCCATCAGAGTGTGTCCAGGAGAATCGCACGTGTGTTCCGGGGTACAGAAAATTTTAAAAGGCCCAGTCAGGAAAGGGAGGGCTTAAGGCAGGAAGAGAAGGTCAGAGGATCCTGTTGAGGTCAGAGTCCTTCCTGGATGAGTCAGGAAAACCCCTCTGATTGACAGGAGGCGCCTCTACTGCTGACATTAGCGTCTGGCTGGCTGCTCCTCTGTGCATGCAGGCAGCTGCCCCAGCTTCCCCTAACCGGATTCCCTGAACCAACCTAACAGTAATCACAACATTTTAAGAAAAAATACAAATCAATCTACAAGATAAAAACTGCTTTTTAATACATAGCTCTTTGTTCCCTCCATCAGACATTGGTGGCTAGGCCAGCGCAACTAGCTTCATACGTCATTTGTTCATGAGAAAGGAGGCAGTAATAACCCATCAAGATGTTCTCTCATTGGCCGGGCACGGTGGCACATGCCTGTAATCCTAGAACTTTGGGAGGCTGAGACCAGAGAATGATGAGTTCAAAGCCAGCCATAGCCGTTGCTGAGGCGCTAAGCAACTCAGTGAGACCCTGTCTCTACACAGAACACAAAATAGGGCCGGGGATGTGACTCAGTGATTGAGTACCCCTGAGTTCAATCCTGGGTACAAAAAAAAATGTTCTCTCATTGGTTCCAGGATTAAAGGTAACTGAAATAATAACTGGAATCAACCCTGGTGTGAAGCTGGGACCAGCAGGGCTGGCAGATGCTCTCACACTCTACCCAATTACCGATCTTCCCATTTCCCCTGGAATTTGCACCATCGACTTTCTCATTTATATTTTTTCCACATCCAACTCTCCTATGTCTACAATTATACTCACCTTGACCAAAAAAATTTTTTTTCATCTCTGTTCTCAGAGAGCTCTCATCCTATCTTTTGCCAGAAGTCATTGGATGGCATGTAGTTACAGTTACTTTTGTTCCTCCACTGCTTATTTTCTCTCTAATCTAGTATTTCTCAAAATGTGGTTTGCCTCACACTCTTCAGAGATGCTTATTAAACATGAAGATGCCTATGCCTCACTACATACCTGCCAAATGAGAGTTTCTTTTGACAAGATTCCCAGGTTACTCACAGACACTAAAGCTGAGAATAACCACCATTATATTCTAGATTCTACTCTCTATAACACTACACTGTTTCTCCAGGCTCATTAATGACCTTTAAACTGCCAGATCACCTGTTTCTTACTCATGCTGTACACTGCATTGATAAATCTCTCTCTCTCTCTCTCTTTTTTTTTTTTTTTTTTTGGCTTCTGGGATAAAGAAGTTTCAGGGATGTGTTTTCTTTTTCAACTTCTGAGGCCATTCTCTTGCCATCTCCTTTCCTGTCTTCTCTTCCTCAGTACCATATGGGTCTCCTGGATGAGGCCTTCCTCTCTCAAATTCATACCTCTAGTAACTGTCTGATTTTCTGCCCCTATGAAATCTCTGTCCCTGGTGTTCATGTATCTTTCTCCTGCTCCTCAATCTTAAGGGAACCAGAGCTCTCATTGTTGGAACAATGAACCAAGCACTTAATGTGGTCTTCCAAAGCAGTCCTATACTAAATTCACCCATGAAGACACCTCTTGGCTAATTGGTGTACACAAAATATGCTAGGTGCCTAAGTGCTAGATTTTCTCCCAAAGTTGGATAAATGGTCTCCAACAAACCATGTCTCCCAGTATTTGTACCCAGTGTTAACGTCATTCATGACTCTGACTCATTTTGATCAGCAGAGTGTGGCGGAAGTCACATAGTAACTTCTGACACAAGGCCTTATGAGATCTTCAAATTCTGCTTGATGTGATTGCTGTGGTTGTTTTGTCTTAGAATGTTCCTTGTAAAGCTAACTGCCATGATCTGAGGAAGAAGTACCTGTATGAACTGGCCTCTGAAATTCCTACAAGCCGGGCTCTCAGAATTTCATGGCAGCTAGGTTTAAAAGGAATTTCATTCCTGTCTTTTAGAAATAAAAAATGCATAGATACATCTTTAACTACCAGAGTGGAATCACATTCTTTTCGAAGGTCCACTAGAGAATTCAACCAAGAATTGGTTGCAATCCATCACTTGCCAAGGGATCACTCAAGATCCAGGATATTTAAGTGATAGATAACACTGTTTTATTCACTCATTCTGAATTTATGAATATATAATACCCAGACTTCACCTAGGTCTTACAGAACAAAAGAAACGAAGTATGATCCTGACCTGTAATACAGCATTGTCTTGTGGGAAGTTAGAATAGGAATAAAAATTACAATGTAACATTAAATACTTGGTATAGCACAAGGAAGGATTTAATTCTGTAGGACATGAAGATAGGAATGCTAGTTAGAAAAGCACTTACATAGAAGATAATATATTAGCAATGTTCAAAAGACGAAAAAAATAAGAACATTCCAGATACAGGGCACAGTATTTACAAAATCATGGACATATAGGAAGGAACAAGGCTAGGACTTCCTGTACCCATGGGCTGGGACTTTACTAGCATGTGTGAGGCACTGGGTTCATCCTCAGCACCACAAAAAAATAAATAAATAAAATAACGGAAAAAAAATCTTAAAAATATATATATACATATAAAGAAAAAAGACTTCCTGTAGCCTAAGGAATCTAGAATCCAGCAGGGACTAGTGATTTTAAATCTAATAAATTTGGTATTAAATATCTACTCTGCCCCTTACTACTATAGGAAAATGTGAATTATTTAAAATGCCTGGCTGGTATGTTTCCCTATCTATAAAATCATAGTAATAGCCAGGTGCGGTGGCATATTCCTGTAACCCCAGTGGCTCAGGAGGCTGAGACAGGAGGATGGCGACTTCAAAGCCAGCCTCAGCAACAGCAAGGCACTAAGCAACTCAGTGAGACCCTGTCTCCAAATAAAATACAAAATAGGGCTGGGGATGGGGCTCAGTGGTTTAAGTGCCCCGAGTTCAATCCCCAGTACCAAAATATATATATAAATAATTTTCTCCACTATTAATTCAAGGCATATAAATTGAATAAGAGATATGGTGCCTGCCTTCGCAGAGCTTATATCTAATATTGCTCTGAGAATTCCATAAAGTTGTTAATATACCTAACATTATGCCCAGCCCAGAGGAGAAACTGTAACCACCATTAATAACTTAATGAGCTGGGCGTGGTGGCACATACCTGTAGTCCCAGCACTTTTGGGAGGCTGAGACAGGAGAATTGTGAGTTCAAAGCCAGCCTCAGCAACGGCGAGGCGCTGAGCAACTCAGTGAGACCCTGTCTCTACATAAAACACAAAATAGGGCTGGGGATGTGGCTCAGTGGTTGAGTACCCCTGAGTTCAATCCCTGATACAAAAAAAAAAAAAAAAAGCCTTAATGAGATTAATTTTAATGAGGTTGTATCAAGCAAGGGCTAAGGAATTCATCTTTGAACAATAAGTTAACTTAGCAAATGTTGGCCAGCTAAGTTCCCACCATGTTCTTCTATAAATGTTTTGACATCACAGCTATAAGGCTTTTTAGGATAATTAACAAAATGTTTATCAATAAGCTTGTTTAATTTTGTTTCCAACACTTACTTAAGCAGAAGTTTCTCAAGTAACCCTACTAAAATGTTGTGAAATTAATGTTCTGCTAAGGCAGATTCATGATTAAAAGGATTTTTTAGTCTCCCCACTTAAAACCATTAATCTGGAGAAAATTATTTAAGCTATCTGTGGCTTGATTTCCTCACCTATAGAACAGAAACAAAATACCTATTTCATAGGTTGCTGTAAGAATTAAAAACAAGAAGAAAAATCTTTGAGCATAGTAAGTGCTAAAAAACAACGATAATAGAAGTTCTTATTGTACACTTTTCAGAAAAACAGCAGTATTATTATACTTTAAGGAATGCCTTAAGACAAAGAGCTACACAATCTTATTTTTTGGTACCCAGAATTGAACTCAGGGGCCACATCCCCAGCCCTATTGCCCTGTTTTTGCATGTATATTTTATTTAGAGACAAGGTCCCACTGAGTTGGTTAGCACCTCACTGTTGCTGAGGCTGGCCTTGGACTCACGATTCTACTGTCTCAGCCTCCTTAAGTGCAGGGATTACAGTTGTGTGCCACAGCGCCCGGCTCACAAATATTTTTGGCAATTTTGTACTAATACTCAAAACAGCAAAGTCAAGAAAAATGTTTGGAACTATTTATAGGCTAGAATGGCTGCAAATGATATTTGTTGTAGAGTCTGAAGAATATATTCTCTTCTGTTCCAAATAGTGTAAAGCTGGTCCATCTAAAAGCAGAACCAAATAATCTCTAGTGACCCCTTGTAAACTGTAGATTATGAGAAACAATTATTTCATGCTTCAACTACCAAATGATACAGAAAGACTATTTTTCTCATGTCTTAAGAACAAACAGCCCGGCGGTTCCAAGATGGCGGCCTAGACAGTCCACTCTGCGCTAGGCTTTCAAGGACCAGGGCTGGAAGTGGTGGAGGCGCCGTTTTCCAGCCAGCTTCCTGGCATCATTCTGCGGCTCAACATCCCACGCAGGAATTTCGCTCGTGTATGTGTGAGTACAGGATCACCGGGAGGCAGCGGTAGCTGGGAGGCGTGGCTTCAGCGCCGGCCTGAGAAACGCGGTTACAGCCCGGGCCTCGGCCCAGGGCTCCGGCTCTCCGAGACTGAGACTGGAAGTAGCGGGGTGCCATCTTCCAACCAGTTTTTTGGCAGCTCTCTGCGCCTTGCCGGCCCACGCAAGAGTCTTGCTTGTGTGTGTGAGCACAGGGCCACCGGGAGGCAGCGGTAGCCAGGAGGAATGACTTCAGCGCCGACCGGTGGAGTGCAATTGTGGTGGGGGATCCGGCCCAGGGCTTCAGCCCGGAGTTTACCCCGGGCGTGCCGGGCCTGCTTCCGCACAGGGTGCTTAGCCCCAGTGCCCACCCAACCACAAGAGATCGCTAGCAGTTGCTTCTGTGGACTGACTGTCTCCTGAGCGGAACCCCAGCTATTGTTCTTTGTGGACCACCTTCTAACACAGTGGAACTTCCTACACACCGGGGGTGGGGCAGGTGAACACCTGGGAGCAAACCTTGGCCACGGTTGAACAGCGACTCCACCAGCGGCCCAGAGTTTCACCTTGGCCTGGGACCAGTACCAAGGATACCAGCCGGGAAAGTCCAGCAAACAACGGACAACGCCACCTACTGGAGGAGAAGTAACGAAACCCTGCAGGGAAACTATAACCATATAGGTGTTAAAACTGTAACACCTTGGATCAGCAGAGCTAGAAGGAAAGACACACAAACATCATGAGAAAACAAGGGAAGAAAGTGACTCAAACAAACCAAGATACTACACTCCCAGAATCTATGGGCTGTACAGCAGGAGGAATGACAGAACAGGAATTCAGGACGTACATAATTAAAATGGTCGGTGACTTAAAGAATGATATGAGAATCGTAGGCAAATACAGGAAGTAAAAGATCACTTCGATAAAGAGATACACAGGCAAATACTGGAAGTAAAAAATCACTTCAATAAGGAGATAGAGATTCTGAAAAGGAACCAAACAGAAATACTTGAAATGAAAGAAACAATAAACCAAATCAAAAACTCAATAGAAAGCATCACCAGCAGATTAGACCACTTGGAAGAC
>PVHX01023157.1:0-26148 GCA_004024805.1 Geosciurus inauris
GAGTACCCCGAGTTCAATTCCCAGTACCAAAAAAAAAAAAAGATACCAAGAGAAACACTCCATATTAACATACATGAACTGACCCACACATGGACTCATATACTTTCCTACCAGACCTTTGACCTACGGGGAAAAAGTCCCTATGGGGTAGGTACACTGGATCACCGGGAAACTGCAAGCTGCTTCTGAGCCTCTGGATTGGTAGATCTCCCAGAGAGCACACCCCAGTCCCGGACTCCACAGGTACCCACCTGATTCCCGAGAGATCACTTTCCGTGGGACCAGCTTCTTGATCTAGACAGAGTAATATCAGAATCAAAGAGGAGCCCCCACCTGTCTAGTCCACTCTCATTTTGGGGTCATCATCCAGCTGGGCCCAGGAAGTGCCACACCCTCTAGCTGTTTTTTAGGGAGCTTCATACCCCTGTGTCCATTGAGTGCCATGACCCCCAACTTTGTCCAAAATGGCCTGCCTCCTGCCACCTGAGTGTCCAACTCTGTACTCACTGGGGGTGGTGGGAGTACGAAGTTGTCTGGGAAAACGCCTCTCCTGCCTTCACACTCTCCTTCCCACCAGCCCTTATCCTCTGTGGTCTGAGAAAGAAACAGCATGGGGAGGAGGTGAGCCAGGCCCCACCCCCAGGCTCCTTTCCTGGGTCCTACCCCTTCTCAACGTCCCCTTCCCTGAGACCTCCCCTCCCTGTTCCTTTCACACCTTCCTCAGTACTTTCACCATGTCCCCCCTTCTCAGCTCCAATTCATCTGGGGCCTCGGGTTGGTAGTCAAACAGGACCCTGCAAATCTCAGGGTAAAAGACTGAGGGAAGGTCAGTTTGCTGTAGCCAACCCTCCCCCCTCAGTCAGCAGCTCCCTCCTCCATCAGCCTAGGAGGTTCCCCCTCCACCAAGTCAGAGTGGCTTGGAAGAGGGGGGCTCTGGCTGGGAGCTCACCTGTCTGCAGGTTGTCTGGAGGGCTGTTACAAGCCAAGCTGCTCAGCTAGTGGGTCAGAGGGGCAGAAGATGATGAGCCTCCCGCCATTCCAAGAGGAACCCACCACCTCTGTGGCCATTCTGAGCAAATTTACCTTGAGAGGCTGCTGGGATCCAGCACTGATGGAAGGCATGTCTGGGTTGCCAAGGCCTGGTGGAGGACAATGAAGTTAGGAGGGTGAGAATTCAGTTAGGTCGGGGAAGGGGACCAAAGGGGCCACAGGGTCAGGATGTGTGGATCACAGGCTCATGCCACCAAGAGGGTCACTGGAGATTACAGTGTGGTCATAGGGTTGAGGTCTCACATGGGGGCCCACTGTCCAGCAACTCCACAAAGTTGGATGGGAAGGCTCCCAGCTGCCCGTTCTTCTTCCCCAGCCACCAGCCGTCCTCAATCTGGGGAGGGGGAGGGACGCAGGGATTCTGCCCCAAGTGTCTCTTGAAATCAAACCTTCCATTCTGCCCGAGGACCTGCTCCTCCCCCTACTCCCTCACTGCCATCTCTGTTCCCCTCACCATTCCCATCGCCCTCGCCCTCACTTCACCCAAATCCCCTCACTCATGCCCCATCATCTTTCCCAAACCCTCTTGTCTCATTCCCTCACCTCCTTTATCATTTCCACAATCTCCCCAGCTTGCAGCATCAGCTCGTCCTCCTGCTCCGGGCTGTAGTTGAAGTTCACTTTGCACCATCTTTGAGGGCCCCGAGATTTGGCGGGGTGACCTGGCTCGACAACGAAGAGGTTAGCCTGAGCAGGGTGCCCCAGTAAGCTGAGCTGGAGGAGCCGAGGGGTCTTAAGCACAGCTTTTAGTACCTTCAGGCCCCACCCTCAGGTGGAGCATTGTCCTCGGAACCAATCACAGGCCGCAAATCGGCCCTGCGGCCCCTCCCAGAGCCGCGCCCGCCACCGGGCTGTGCCTGCAGCTTGCGCCCACCCGCCCCGGAGCTCACCTCGGCTGCGCGCGCAACGCGGTCTCCGGGCCTCCCCGGCGTCCCGCAGAGCCTCTGGAATCTCCTGGGGATGAGGACTGGCTCTAAGCTCCCGGGCGGCACGCACTGACTACCCCCACCCCAGCCCGCTCCCGACCCGGCCTCACCTGCACCAGGCGCTTGGGGAAGAGGCCACGACGGCCCCTCAGCTCTCCCAGCAGCCAGCCCCTTGCTGGCCCCTTGCGCACTTGCCGGACGATGTCCCCGGGGGCCAGACTCAGCTCGTCCTCCTTCTGCGCGTGGTATTCAGCCAGGACCAGGACCTCTGCGGACGCAGGACCAGATGGGGGCGCGGCTCAGAAAAGCCCGGGGGAAGACAGACTGGCCCTGGCGGATGCACCCCCAGGCAAGTCCGGGACTCGGTGTAGAGGTCGAGCGGGAGAGTGGGGGTGGTGCCGGTGCTTATCGTCCCCCTAGGTGGCACCGAAGGCCACCCGAACCCTCCGAACATACCCATGGCTTCCAGGGCTCCCTCCAGAGCCTAGCCCGTCCCGCTGGCGGCCGAGTACTGGTAGGGTGGGACGGGCTGCGAGACCGTGGCGCCTAGGGGCGGAGACGCGAGCCATAGGTCGGGCTCCTGAGGCAGAGTGGGCGTGGGAGGGGGCGGCCCGGCTCAGCAGGTTCAGCTCCTACCCGACTCTAAGGACTCCGGGGTCTCTAGACTGTGCGGGTGGGTCACAGCTCCTCCCGCTCCTCCCCGGCCACGTGAATTCTAGTGCTGCAGCCTCTGCCCTTCTCTCAGCTTTGACAGGGAAGCTCCCACCCACCATTTACACCGCCTTCCTAGGCCCAACCTCTCACTGGCTCCCAAGCTTTTAGCTGCGGGGCAAAAGGTGGGGAGAGGCACATAGCCAGAGTGGGGCCCCCCAGCGGGCAGCGACCGCTTTAAACTGGACCCCCGGTGAAGGAGATGGCTGTTCCTGTCCCGAAAACCTACTGCCCGTCAATTTCAAACACCTGCCCTCCTGCAAGGTGTACTCTCCCCCCACCCCCTATGGAAGGAGAGCGAAGATCCACGCTTCGGGCCCTACAAGAGTTTCAAAAACAACTCCAGATGCTCCCTTGAGGAAGGCAGGAAGAACAAATTTATTAAGCATATAGTCAAGCCCAGAGCTGAGTATAAAGATTAGGGGCCCACCTATAAATCAGCCCCATATGGGTTAGGCTTTCAGGTCGTCTTCCTGCACCGAGAGAAGGCTGAGCTAACCCAGCCCTTGAGCTCTGCCCCACCAAGGAAGCTAATAGTCCTTGCTCATGACTGTTACCCTTGACACATCCGTTTCCCCAGATGTGAAGACGACACCCGAGAAACGTCGAGGAGACCATAGAAACCAAGTTTTATTTATTTAGGTACTGGAGATTGAACTCAGGGGTACTCAACCACTGAGTCACATCCCCAGCCTCATTTTGTGTTTTATGTAGAGACAGGGTCTCACTGAGTTGCTTAGCACCTCGCCGTTGCTGAGGCTGGCTTTGAACTCGCGATTCTTGTCTCAGCCTCCCTAAGTGCTGGGATTACAGGCTTGCGCCACCACGCCCGGCTAACCAAGTTTTATTTAAAGGACAGCAACAGACTTCTCCCGAGAGGAGGAAAGGGACCCAGAGTTGGTATCCAAATAAGTGGGAGTACTCTGCTCCTATGCATTTTAGATTTTCCTTCTTCTCCTGCCCTTTTCCCCCCTCATCTTGCCCCTTCCTCCCCTCATTCTGCTACCGTGACCAGTGCACTTTGGAGGCTGACACAGGAGAATCCCGAGTTCAAAGCCAGCCTCAGCAAGGGCGAGACAATAAGCAACTCAGTGAGACCCTGTCGCTACATAAAACACAAAATAGGGCCGGGGATGTGGCTCAGTGGTGGAGTACCCCTGAGTTCAATCTCCAGTTTAAAAAAAAAAAAAAGCAGCAAAGGGGTGGGGGAAGGGATCAAACAGCGTAGTGATCCAGGGGCCAGGCAGGTGGGTGACAACCTGGGAGACTTTAACAACTCCTCTAACTCCCTGCAGGAAGGAACAATTCCTGGGGCAGGTTACCTTAGCCACTGGTTGGAGGAGCTGGAGAGAGAAAGGGCTTTGGATATTCAGCATTTGATTTCCTTTCCAACCAGTCCCCATTTTCCTGATTGGACCCAATTATTTATTATCTTTATTATCTTTTTTTCCCGCACCCCTGATTCAACACTTTTTTTTTTTGTACTGGGGACTGAACTCAGGAGTACTCTACCACTGAGCCACATCCCCAGCCCTATTTTGTGTTTTATGTAGAGGCAGGGTCTCACTGAGTTGCTTAGCGCCTCACCGTTGCTGAGGCTGGCTTTGAACCGCGATTTCCTGTCTCAGCCTCCCTAAGTGCTGGGATTACAGGCTTGCGCCGCTTCAACAGTTTAGTGGGGGAGAAAAAAAATTTTTGGTTCTTCAGGTGTCCAAGGCACAGGAAGAAGCAAAACCACTGGGGTGGGAATATGGAATTACTGCTGGGTGTAGAGATGACAGAGGATCCCCCAAAGGGAAGGGGCTGAGCCACAATCTGGGCCCAGCCCCCACAGCCATTTTATCTTTCAAGTTCGCTGAAACTGTTGTGGGAGGTTATCTACCACCCCCAGCAACACAAACACTCAGGCAACAATGAATACAGTCCATGCACGTCTGCCACTTCATTTATTGTTTTTATTTGCAGGAGGAGTTGAAACAAATTTTAAGGGTGTTTTTTCTTTTTCCCCTAAACATGAATCATTCAAGTAAAACCAACTTAACTATAGAAATGTAGCAAAGTAAGGGGAAAGTAGCACAACAACCCAAGAGGCAAAGGTTGGGGGGAAGAGAAGGGTGCAGTCCGCATATAACATATGCACAAATGCCATATGATTCACCTGCTCAGGACCGCCTCCCCAGAAGGCAAGCACAAGGACCCATTTTAAGAGGATGTTTCCCCCCAAATATCTGAGAATGTTTCAACTTAAAGCTTAAGGTTAAAAAGAGAAAAAAACAAAAACAAAAAACACACAACCCCACAAACCACCCAGCCATAACCACCTTCCTTAATCGATCATAGGAGTTTCTTTGCATTTTATAAAAAGATTAATAAAAAATATTGAAAAAATTATTTTCTCATCTTATATTTGTAAAGATAATAGAATTCAGAAGTTTCTTAGAAAACAGACCAGAAACTGCCCTCCAGTTTCCACCCCTGTTGCTGAGGACCAGCAGGACTAGAAAGTTTGGGATACTGGAGCTGCTGGTGGAAAACGGGAAGCCCAGCCCAGAAGAAATCAGAAAATATAGGAGCAGGGTTGCACGGGGAGTGGTTAGAAGCAACTCCATGTGATACATGGCTGCGCAGAAAAGGGGAAAACAAGGTGGTCAGAAAGGCCTTAAACTCCTCCTTGACATACAAAACCGGTTTTTACAAAGATCCAAGCAGTTTGGTCCCAAACTGAGGTGAACACTTCAATGTTTATTCACATGCTTTGTTTTCTCTTTTAAGAATCAAAAGTTGCCCAAATTAAAATCTTTCTGCTAATATTACTACATATACCTAAGGAAAAAAAAAAAAAAAGGAAAAAAAAGGACTTTCAAAATCAGGACAAGGAGAAGAGACTGCAAATCATCAAATTAGTCCTCTCAGCTCCAAATGAAATCAAATTAAGAACAAAACTGTTGGGTTTCTAATAGGGAACAAACCAAAATCCAAGCACTGCTCTCCCTCCCTACCCCAGCCCCACCCCACACACCAACAACAAATGAAACACAGCTGGAGCCCAATGTGTTGTGTTCTGCTCCAGAGCTAGGCCTGACCCCAGGGCTCTGGAGGCCTCCTCTGTCCAGTGGGACACTGCGCCAGGGACACTTTCTGCTGTAGGAGGATTCTGCATGGCTGGTGAGGTGGGGTGGGATTTTCAGAATCTTCGCAGCTCCTCTATCTAGCTCCTCACCAGCCCTCTTCCCAGCGCCTCTCTCCCCTGGGCAAGGGCTCCTGTCAGGAGTGGCCCCTACTCAGTTGTGGGCTGTAAATTGTCCTTTTCTTCTCGGTTCTCTGTCCCACTCTCATCATCTTCAATTTCCCCTTCCTCCCCACTGAACTTGTCATGGGCCCATTTGGGGCTGGTACTGGATTTCCGGAACATGAACCGGCCCCGACCCCGGGGGAAGGCTCCTCGGCCTCGGCCCCGGCTCACCCACTTGTCACTGCCTTCAC
Source organism: Geosciurus inauris (assembly GCA_004024805.1). NCBI lineage: Eukaryota > Metazoa > Chordata > Mammalia > Rodentia > Sciuridae > Geosciurus > Geosciurus inauris. The sequence continues at coordinate 6,171 of PVHX01023157.1, forward strand.
CTTCCCGGTCATCATGCTGAAAGAAAAGAGAACTGCCATCAGCACCAGAGCTCTCTTCACCCACCCAATACAAACCCAGTCTTTTCTCCTTTTCTCCCTGTCCCCTACTCCAAAAATGTCACTTCTTCAGATCAAGAGAATGCCAGTGGGGGGTGCCTTAGGAGTTCTGAGGCAGTTTGAACATTATAATGACGACAACCTTCACCCAGCACTGAAGACTCTGACATGCCTCATCTCGCTTAATCCTCACATCTACCCTATCACTATCGCCCCTCTACTAAGCAAACGAGGCAACAGGCTTAGCACTGTAAGTACCTCTACTTACTATGTAGTACACCCCCTCTAAAAGGCTGGGTCTGAGAAAGCTAATCATGCCAAAATGTGAAATTATGGCAGAACTAGTTGTTAGCTAAGAAAGGGAGCACTTAGGACGAGCAAGGCCCTGGGCTTGACTGACAAATAATAAAACACTCTGAAAACCAAAAGTTGTTACTTTATCTGCTCTGTCACTTCCAAGAGTCTATAGGGCCTGATGCCTCTGGAGGTCAGCTTAGCTAAATAAAGTACCAGCCCATTCTGTCCGCAGATGTGTGTGCACCCCATTTCAGTGGCTGGCAATGCTCTTGCGGGTGGCACACAAGGACAGGGAAGAGGGATTCTGTATGACCTCTAATCCCCCACCCCCAACAGTTTGCACTCGTGTAGCACCTATTGTAGGCAATCTAACTACATTTCCCTGGAGATAGGTTCAAGAGTCTTCTAAGAGCCTCAAAGTGGATCCTAGCAGTCCTAAAAATGTGAAGATGGCCATGCACAGCCGTCCACACAAAAACCTATTTCTAAGCAGTCATGCCAGGCATTCTGGGAGATTCAACTGCAAGTTTCCCTAGGTTACAACACTAAGGGTCATACCTACTTGGATGTGGGCCTGCTGTGACACTACCAAGTAATTCTGCTTAGCAAGGGCCCAACTGAGAGGCCAAGAACATGGGAATGATCAACAGCTTAGAGAAGCCCCAGTGGCGTTTCATTTTGGAGACAGATTCTTTTTCTCAAAGAGATCATTAACTGTCTTTTCTGTCAATGTTGCACTGTAGAGTGACAGACTGGGGATGAATGAGCAGTAAAAAAAAAATTCAGACTAGAAGCCGCGCACAGTGGTGCACACCTGTAATCTCAGCACTTTGGGAGGCTGAGACAGGAGAACCGCGAGTTCAAAGCCAGCCTCAGCAATAGCGAGGCGTTAGAAACTCGGTGAGACCCTGTCTCTACATAAAACACAAAAGAGGGGTGGGGATGTGGCTCAGTGGTCGATCGAGTACCCCCGAGTTCAATCCCTGGTACCAAAAAAAAAAAAAAAAATTTTTTTTTTCATAGACTAAAAAGGCAATGCTTGCTTATCCTGGAATTCATAAACATCTTATGATAAACCCTGTGGAAACCAGGACTGACTGACCTCTTTAGAGAACAGCCATCCAGTTCTACTGTGTGTTCTATGCTGGTAGACACATTTAAATCACAAGGTTACAGACCAACATGGGCCTAAGAATCAGCTACTCTGTGTGCCAAAGCCTTCTGGCCCTTCATGGTTAGCCCCAGATACCTACCAAGTAATACTTCTTGCTTTTGGGTGTGTACTCTGGATCCCATTCCTCTTCCCGGTTTCTCTTTTGAAAATCATTGTTGCTGTTGTTGTTATTGTTACCAGAGTAGCTGCCTCTGCCCCAGCCTCTCCCTCTGGCTCGAAATTGCTGTGGCAATAAAGAGGGTAAAGAACAAAGGTCCAAGTCAGGAATAAATTCCCTGCACTCTATTCAAATACTACTGGCACAGCTATCCTCCAGTCATGGGTGTGGTTCAGCTGGTTCCTAGCCATTCCCTCTGTGCATCCCCTGTCTATAGCCCAGAGGATACACACAGCCCAGGGCTCCCTACAAACAAAAGGATTCAAAGTAAGTAGGAAAGTTCTGGGATAGGAAGCTATGAGGCTTTCTGACTGATTATGAACAGCAAAACTAAATGGAAAGCATGAGGAATACTGGTATGAGAACCAAAGAATCTGGGGTCTATAAACTGGGTTGCTTCTATCAGAGGCACAAAATTGGTGTTTTGAAAAAACCTATTCAGAACTGGTGGGAGCCAGGGGCTCAGAGAAGGGGAAAGTCTTACAAAGGTTCCTCGAGCTCTGCCACCGCCTCTTTCACTTGGACCCACAAAGTCCTTGGTCCCCAGTCTTGATTTGTCAAAGCCTGTGGCACTCTCCTCTCGTTCCTCTGCCTCCTCAGGGTACTCTTCCGCTTTGTAGGAGTGAGATGACTGGGAGGAAGAGGAGGAGGACCTGGACCGGTCTCGTGCTCTCCGGTGCTTCCTATGAAGAGAATAATCAGGAAATTGATAGACTCTGGTCCTAAAAGCCTCATGGCTGAGAAGCAAAAAGCAATCAGAGGTAGGTCTGTGATGAAGGACCTAAAGATAAGTGGCTGTAAAGAACAAGCTCACCTACCTATCCAGAAAGCCCATGGGCTTCCTCCTATTCTATCAGTCATGTTCAGTGACACACCTATGTCTAAATCTGTGATCAACATGTAACATACAGAAAGAACAAACAGCCATAGCCCAGCCTCTGGGTAGGTATTCTAAGACACACGTGAATCACAGAGAAGGAAACTGCTGGGTGTAGTGGTACATGCCTACAATTCTAATGACTTAGGGGTTCAAAAGTTGAGGCAGGAGGATCCCAAATTTGAGATCAGCCTCAGCAACTCAGTGAGACCCTGTCTCAAAATTGAGAAGGGGAAGGGGGGGAGGCTTGTGAGGTAGCTCAATGGTAAAGCACCCTGGGTTCAATTCCTAGTACCACTAAAAAATAGAGACAGAAGCCAACACTATAAAGCCATGTATATCTGGTACTGTGCCAGAGGCTTCCTATATTACCATTTGTTGGTGCTTTATGTCACTTGTAGTTCTCATAGGAACACTAGTACTTGTCTCAAGCGGTGGCTCTAATGATGAAATAAACAAGGTGTCTACATTAATATAGCAAGAATTCAACAGAGGCAATATCATTATTACTCCCCTCATCTTACATACAAGAGACAAGTGACAGCTGAGCAGAGCCTGGATTCAAACCTAGCTCTCATTAATTATACTACCAATTCCACATAACTACCTCCCACTGAGCTCGAACAGGTGTGTTATTAAACCTAGGATCTGGAGGAACTCTTCCTTGAGTTATTTCCTTTCCCTTCATCTGGGGGAAATTACAGACTAGGGCAAATTAGCTTAATATGATGAGTCACTGTCTATATACTAGAGGTTGGTGCCAGCCCTGTCAGCTGGTAGCAGAGAGGCATCAAATGCCTCTAAGGTGGCAGAAAGGACAAGCTCTGGGCAACAAAGGAGGACTTCAAGAGAGAAGTCTGCCAGTTGTCAGAAGCCCAATACTGTCTGCTCTTTCCTCAGTTCTCTTTTATGAAAAGCACCTTGTCCTTCCCTGTTCGTTCTAGCTTATACTTACAAGAAGGAGAAATCCAGGCTATTGTCATAGGATTCTTATAACTTGAATGTGTAACTCTGACTCCACTAAAAATCAATTTTGTTTCAAAAAATTTTCCAAAAGAATTCATAAAAGGCCCCAACTTTGAGTCCTAGACTGCTCTTATTAGAGACCTAGACAAGACATTCTTCAGTTATATAAGAAATCACTTTTTGTTGAGCTGCAGGGTGATACTGTATGAGAACAGTGACGTAGCTATCATTTTCCCCTTGCCCCAAACCACAGAATACTATGGTTCCAAAGCCTTGTTCAAGGTCACACTGCAAGTCACAAAGAAGGTGTTCCAGGGAGAGGAAGGAATCAGAATTAGTTCACTAGACCTAACTCTGACATGCTTGTGGGTAGTGCTGAGGACTGCTGTGCTACCACTTCTTCTCCCTGCTCCTTTATATACAGGGAACCCTGAAAGCTGCTAGGGCTCCTAATGTAAGTAACTGGGGAACACAAGATAGTGGAACTAAAGATCTGAGTTGTGACATCAACTGATATTTGTTTGATCCTAAACGAATCTGACCTTAGCTCGGCTTGTGTCTTTCAAAGGTCCACATGGGCATTGCACCAACTATTCAACTTATCTCAAAGGGTTGTTAGCAGAAAATGATTCTTAAAAAATGCTTGCTACGGGGCTGGGATTGTGGCTCAGTGGTAGAGCGCTTGCCTCGCATGCGTGAGGCACTGGGTTCGATCCTCAGCACCACATAAAATAAAGATATTGTGTCCATCTACAACTAAAAAATATTTAAAAAAAAAAATGCTTGCTAGTTCAAGTTCATAAACAGCAAGAGAGTTACTTTTTGTGGGAAAAGTGTAGGGCTACAACTCTACTCCCTTTATTTTTGTGGTACTGGGAATTGAACCCAGGGGCACTCTAACACTGAGCTATATCCAGTGCCCACTTATATTTTATGTCTTTTGTGTGTGTGTGCTGATGCTGGGGATTGAACCCAGTGCCTTGTGCATGTGAGGAGAGCACTCTACCAACTGAGCTACACCCCTAGCCCCTATATTTTATGTCTTGAGACAGGGTCTGACTCACTAAGTTGCTGAGGCTGGACTTGAACTTGAAATCCTCCTGCCTCAGTCTCCCAAGTCTCTGAGGTTATAGGTGTGCACCACTGAGCGCAACAACTCTGCTCCTTTTAATGAGACATGGTTGAGAAATCCTGGAACTCTCAAAAATGTAAGTAGAGGGTTGGGGTGTAGCTCAGTGGTGGTATGCTTGTCTAACATGCACAAGGCCCTGGGTTCTATTCCTAGCACTGCCTGCACCACTTACCCCCCAAAAAAAGAGAAAAAAGAAAGAAAGAAATGTCAACAGAAACGTCAGGACCTTGGTATGAATGTTACTGTACAAAGTTCAACAATGCTAACTTTGTTTAAGACATATTTGGAACACCTGTCTGGGAACCATCCATGAAACTAGTTTAAAAGGCATTGAAGAACAACAATCCTGTCCTATCTAGTTCCACCCTGATTCTTTAACTGTGTTATTACTTGACAATGACTCTGAGCCATTTCTAAAATACACCCACTTCATTAAAATGTGCAGAGAGAGAGAATATGTCTAAATTGCCAAAGGAATTCCCCAATGGTTCTCCACACCATCCCTGTAGGCAGATTTACAGTTAATTTCTATCACGAAGCCTTCATTGGAGGAGGATCACATTACTTTGATGCAGAAGTTCTGGTTTTAAGCTACAATAATTTCTAACCTCAAAATCCTTTAGCTCAAAGAGGTCTTGTATAAACAGCGCAAAGTGGGCAGATAAGAGAATTTGCTCAAGGGTGGGACTGGGAATAATGGACTTCACGTACTTTTGCTTCTTTGATCCTTTATGAGTTTTCTCTGTTTTCTCAGTTGACCTTTCCCTGGAGTGGCTTGAGTCCCGGGAATCCACTGATTCTCTTGATTTACCTCGTTTAAGATCTCTCTCCTTATGTTTTTTACGACGCTCAATATCAAGGCGGAGATCAACAGGATCATCTTTGTATTTTCCTTCAGCCTGCCAAAAGAGAAGTCAGAATGAAGGTTTTTGGGATTCAGGACTGCCAACTCAATCACCCTCAAATGTGGTTTCTACTCCAATGGAGGGGTGTACAGGAAGTACCAGAAATGTGAGGCACCTCACCCAATCCAGTCTTTTAAAGCAATGAGGGTGGTGGCCTTTTAAAAATACCATTTAGGGATCTCTCACTGTTTATTCTGTGGCCCAGTAATGACTCTGGCTAGTCTGCAACTTGAGAAGGCAAAATCGGCTCTGGAGTTTTATAGGCTGGCTCAGGCCTAGTCACCACTAATAGTAAAAATGCTTACCCCCCCCCCCAGTAGTAGCCACCATGGTTTGTCCTCTATGTGGAACTACCTCTGAGCACTAAGAACAAAGAGAGACAATGGGAATTGTAAGCATCCTTCCAAAATGCTGAGTTATACTGAGAGATTTCTCAAGAAAGTGAACAGCAAGAACTATAATGGAGAACTCATAAAAGGGTGATGGCGGGTCAAAGTTTGTTTAAAAAAAATTTTTTTTTCTTTCTTTCCTAACTCTGTAAAAGTTTAACCACTAGGATAGGCTGCATATATATCGAGAGTCCAGCAGCAACATCAGCACACAGATCCACACCATCACAGCAATGGCTTTTAACAATTCTTGGGCAATCAGCGAGGACAAAGATGTAAGATAGTTGTAGGGACATCCTACACCAAGATTTGTCTCATGGAAATAAATCCTCCCAAAGGAGAAGAAATACCCACTTCCTCTATAATAACATTTGCAAAACACTAAACTTTTGAAGAAACAATATTTAATTTTAATTAACTGCAGGAGCATTTGGGAAATAGGTTAGGTTTTTTGTCACTTTGTTTCTGCAAGAAGAAATGGGGTCTCTAAAGCCTCTATAGACGAGCTAAAGGTCAGACAGCATTTTTAATGAGCTGTCTTTTTGAAGCATAGAGGATGAGATTTCTTCTGATGTTTCAGTTAGTGCCAAGCTGACTGGTACTTGGAGAAAGAGAGAAGGGGGTGGGGGAGAAAAGAAACTACAAGAGTGCCTCTCAACACATTCAACTAGTAAGACAAATTTGATTGGAAACTCAATTGGTATTTTTTAAAAAAAGGTTTCAGCAACATCTGAAATTTTAACTCAGTCATCTCTCATTTTAAATTTCAACTATAGATGTGAATGAAGGTCAGTAAATACCAAGATTTAAAAAAAAAAAAAAAAACCTGATCTAGATATTTCACAGTAAAAGATTGCATACAAATTTTAACCTCTTAGTAACAGTGTTACGAGCACATCATTGCAAATGTAGCTGGGCTACTAACGTATATGTTTTGCTTTAAAGTAACAGTAACTGACAGATGATAGATATGGTACAATGTTAGAAAAAAAAACTGGACCAGCTGTTGAAAACAGTCTACTAAGTTAAGATATGAATATTTTACTCTCCTCTGACATGCATGTCTTTCTGAAATCATGGTTGGAAATAGTGCATGTAGACAGTTGATTTGATAATACTTACAAGCAGAAAAATATCACAAAAAGTTTCTTCTCTCATCATGGGCACTTGTTCCAAAACGCCTCTCTTTTTTTTCTCAAGCTCACCTCAACAGACTCTGGGGTCATTTACCATATTCTAACCACTTCACAAAGGTTGTTGATACATTTAATAAAAATTAACCCTTTGTAGTTCATTTTTAGAATTATGCCCATCCTTAAAAGAAAAACACAAACTTAAGTAGAGAGTAATTTAAACAAACACATTTCTGTCAAGTTCATGCCCAACGCACTCATTTTGTTGGAATTACTGATCAAAGCAACAGTTCACCTTGTAGCCAGGTTCCCGGGGACTTTTCATTTCGTCATGAGCCAAACCATGTTTTCTGAATGTACTGGGGGAAATGTCTATCCTCCTACAATTAAAAACACAAAAACAATACACTATTCCATAGTGTGAATACAGTACTGGTAATCTAGTTCTTAAGTTGGGTAATGGATTCACAAGCATTCCTCTTGATTATTGTTTCACAACTTACATTGTATTTGTGTGTGTTGGTGAGGGTGCTGGGGATTGAACCCAGGGCACTGTGCACTCTACAACTGTGCCACACCCAAGCCCCACTATGTTCTTTACTTATACACTTGTACTCTTCCACAGGGAGGTATAAATAGACACATTAAGATCCTAAGTTCTGGGCTGGGGCTGTAGCTCAGTGGTAGAGCACTTGCCTAGCATGCGTGAAGCACTGGGTTCGATCCTCAGCACCACATACAAACAATAAATGAATAAAATAAAGATCCATCAACAACTAAAAAAAAAGATCCTAAGTTCTGAGTCAAACTCAGCTTTCTTGTTCTCTCCAGGTAGTGTGACAATCCGGAAGACAGGCTCACCTGTAGCCTTGGGTATAATCTCATCTATAGTCCACTTGTGCTCTGCTAACCTTAAAGGGTAGTTTTCATGTTGTGAATTTGAGGAGATGGGCCCACTATTGCCCAATTAGGTGAAAAACAATTGCCTGGAAATACATGCACCCCAACAGACCCAAAATATAAGACTGTTGTACAAATGTGATCCTCCCAATTGAGTTGTCTACTGGAAGAATTACAGAAGAGGCTGACTCTGTTTTCAAACAAAGCCTCTACTTGCTGAACAGATTCCCACAACCAAATGGGACTTCTTTCAACCTACTGAGCTTTTTCCCCCAAAAGAACCAGTAAGTAAAATACACAAGTAAAATACACGTGTTTGCTTAAACAAACAAAAACCTAGCAATAACACCATGCAAAGATCACAGCAATCTCAGGTCACTACCTGCCAGCTCCCCAAAACATAGGAGTTCACTTTTATCAAAGAAGCTGTTTTCTGTGGGCCCAAAGTAAAAGACTATAACCCCCAGAGCATGCCCCTATTATGCTCAAATACAAATGCCCAGGGATATCCTACAGTCTAGAGTATGTTATCCTAAATTTTACATTAAAGGTGTATTAGCAGCAAAATTCAATGAGACAAATTTAACATCTAATGAGAAGTCCTTTATTTTAACCTCCAGACTAAGACTGAGATCTTTCTTTACCTGTGTATCTCTGGGCTTTTCTTGTTTTTAGCTGCTTCCTGTTCAGTTCCTCTTTTTAGGTATTTAGTAAAGCGTTCATGCAATGTCATTCCAGAAGACCCAAAGTGATGCTCTGTTGAGATTCAAAGAAATACATGTTATGCTACCAAGGGCAGACACAATGTTCAACTCTTACACAAACTTGCAGCCACAGAGATGTGACTAAAGCAGTCAAATCTATGCAAAAAAACACACTGAAAAGGGGAAGGAAAAATGGCTGGTCCAGATACAATCCAATGCTGGGCATTAAGATTTCCAGAGTAGCTCCCTTGTCTTAGGACATGGACACACGCACGTGCACACACATGCAGGGGTGGGGGATGCAGTACAGAAAAACAAGAGCTGGTGTCCCCTTGAAGCACAGGGCGCAGGACCAACTCCTATTTCACTTTATATTTCAGATAAGAGGCTGGGAATATATCTCAGCTGGTAGAGTGCTTGCCTCACATGCACAAGGCCCTGAGTTCAATCCCCAGCACCAAAAAAACAAAACAAAAAAATCTATCTATCCATCTGTATAATTTCAGATGAAGCCTATAACTAGCCCAACTCAGCTTCTACATCACTCTTCTTGATCATTCCCCAACCAGCCCACCTCCATTTGCCCAAGGGATGACAGACTAATTGGGGGAAGAAATTTGTACAATGTCTGCAAAAGACTACTGGAAAAGTCATCTTCCAGGCAGGGGTTGTGGCTCAGTGGTAGAGCACTTGCCTAGCATGTGTGAGGCACTGGGTTCGATTCTCAGCACCACATATAAATAAATAAAATAAAGGTCCATTGACAACTAAATACAAATTAAAAAATAAATAAAAGTCATCTTCCCCTATCATCCTAAGTTTCCAAACATTTTAAACCTCCTGTTAAGGATTTTACCTATTCTCATGATCACAGATTGTTAGCATTTCAAAATATTCATCTCTATAACTAAAACAAAAATGTCTTCCTGGTATAATTTTCTTCAAGCCAGCCCCTACCTCTAAGTGAGAAGAAGGGCGCAAAGTTCCTTCATTTGCACACTTCATGCTTCATATCATAGTAGCCAACAGTATGAAAATGGAGTCTTGACTCACCTTTCACATGGTGAACAATGGTCACTATGTGCTGGGCAAATAATTCTGAGGGGCTACGCTGAGACTGAGCTGACTGTATGTGCTGAAAAATGGAACGAAATTCCTGCTCCTTTTTGTTGCTATGGACTAGATCTCGACAAAGCTTGCGTTCCTGAGCCAATAAGCCACTGGGCCTGAAAAAGAAACACAAGGAGATTCAAGTAACAAGACATAAAATCAAAACATTTAAAAGTATACTTTTGGGGGGATTACTGGGAATTGAACCCAGAGGCCCTTTAGTGGTTTTTGTTGTTTTTTTTTTTTTCAAACCAGGGATTGCACTCAAGGGCACTCAGAGCCACATCCCCAGACTATTTTGTATTTTATTTAGAGACAGGGTCTCACTGAGTTGCTTAGCACCTCACCACTACTGAGGCTGCCTTGGAACATGTAATCCTCCTGCCTCAGTCTCCTAGCCAGGATTACAGGTGTGTGCCATGTACCTGGATCCACAAAATTCTTTATCTCCCCAAAGTTCAAAGTAACTTCAACATACTGTAACTATGGACAGGAGTATCCAAGGTATTCCCTTTTTCCTCTCGGCACTGAGAATCTTCAAGTGGTGTGAAATATCACACTTCAATGATCCTGTTTTTGGGGAGTGTGTCACTATTGGTTTTAATATACACAACTAGAAGATTGAAAGATGAACTAGTTTAGTGAGCCAAGGCCAGTCAGTGACGTGCTGTGAGAAAGCCTGCAATAGTGGGATGTGGATGGAATGCTACACAAGCAGATTTCTACCTTGTTGGGGAGATTATATCAGGTCACAAACAGCCAGGCTGGGCCTCACCACTGTGTCCTAAAGTTTGGCCCCTGCCTCCTTCAACTCTAAATTGTTTATATGCTGTTTTATGGTGGGGAATTTGTAGACTTTGGTTACTCAACTGAAATGGAAAAGTGAATCCTGGGTGGTTTCATAGGCAACAGACATCAGAAACAAGATGGGGGAAGGGCTTGCCTGGGGGTAATAAACAGCAAGAGAAAAGCACAGGGAACCAAGAAAGCCAGTCACTAGAGACTGAAGATTACTTTTCCACCTTAGTAATGCTGAACCTAACCACATAATCATTCAGTGATACACACACTCCAGTGACAGGCAAGCATGAGGTTACCATCAGTGACACTTGGACAACATGGGGACAAACAAGAGTCTGTACTCAGGGAGAAGGGGGTTAGGAGATACCATTTAGGCCACTAGATAAACACAAGGAGATAAACAAGGAGTATATCTCACCGTGCAAGGTCCTCATCAAAAGAGTCCATCCGAACATTGACCTGGGCCTCCCGAGTAATGGAAAAGGAAGACTTCCCTGAGGAAAAGTCTCCTTTGGCTCCCAGCTTGTCACGGCTCTCGGAGGTCTTCCTTGGGGGAGGTGATGAGCTTTTCTCCTGGACTGCCTTATAAGCAGTCACTCTGAAATTCTTCTCAGGCACAAACCCTCTATGCCCACTTTCGTTCCTCTTGGCCCCTCCACGATCTTCCTTTTTGGATCTCTCTGTGAAAGGCTCCTCCTCCAACTCCTCTGCTTTCCTCTGCTTTTCCTTCCCTCCAGGTGCATACACCAGGCCTTCCCACTTGCCAGACTTCTCTTCCTCTTGGTTTTTGCTTGTACCTGCTATGACTTTAGACATAAATTTGGGCTCATCATCAAACTCAGATTCTTTCCTTCCCTTAGTTTTGTCCTTATCTTGGTCATCCATTTCCTCCTTGTGGAAGTCAGCCATCTTCTTCTCAAAGTCATCACGGAGCTTATACCTTTTGGGTGACTGGCTGCCACGAAAGGACTTCTCAGTATCAGTCTTGGGAGCAAATGGATCAGATTTCATCTTTGCATCCACATCAGAGAAGCTCCCTTTCTCTTTCACTTTCTCTTTTTCACTATTTGTTTGTTTCTGCTCCTTATCTTTCCCATTCTCTGTCTTCTGTTCTTCTAGATACCTAGTTATAAAGACACAAGGGAGACACACAAGAGGCTCTTGAGCACCCTTCTCTACAACAGCACCTCTCTGTGTTCTGAGCTTTGATTTTCTAAGCAAACATATCTTGTGGATTCCGACATTATCAGTTAACTTTCTAATTTCTAATGATTTCTGAAAAACAGCCCTTTACAGATCCATAAACTTGGCATTTTAAAAGTCAGCGGAGTTGTGTCTCACAATCAAAAAGAGAATGGCAAGTTATTTTTAGGATACTGAAAAACAAAAATCCACTTACCTGTAATGTGGTCTAGGGGAAAAAAACTAGGGTCTTACCCAACTTTCACTCAGTCATTTAAAATCTGCTTTCAGCAAAGTTAACATACAGTTCAACCTTGGAATGTTTTGCTTTTATACAACTCACATTTGGAAATACAAGTCTCAAAGAGAGACTTCAAATTTGCTTCAAGTCACCTAGAAGATCTAAATATGAAATATACTGTAAACAAAAATAAAAACAAAATACTTGTTAATGCGGAAGAGGGGTGGTAGTGGCAAAAATCATTATTCTCCTTCTTATGGAAAAGCAGAGCCCAAGCTCAAATCTTCTAATGAGATTCACAGTCCTGGCAAGGAATAAAACTTGTACTTTAAAGCAGACTTACTGAAGGCAAGAAAGTACAGACTCCGAACACTGAACATCTCATCCGTACTATTAATGGAGAAGGTTGAAGCACGTAACAGTTAAACTAATATGACAAAAAAACCGAGGGACTGCAGGGGAATCAGAGAAAAGAAGAGAAAGGGAACTTGTTGCTGGTAATTCCTCCTAACCACAACCTGGTCCCAGGGCAACTTCCTTGTAACCTCTCTGCCATCCCAATCCATCCAACCACACAAACAAAGATTCATGTTCCAACTCACCGTGTCCCCCAGGGTAGAAAGACGAAAGCACTGTCACGTCCTCTCCTAACACGCAGCCTGGTTGGCTTCTACTGGGACATACACCCACCTTGTGGTTTTAAAACAAGGCCTTCCTGGACTAAGCCTTGGGCTCTCCCCTTCTGCCCAGTCTCCTCAGGCAGAGGGTGTGTGGCTCTTCACCGTGATGGGCTGGTGCAGATCGAACACAGCAGATGGTGGGTCCTAGAGGTCTAACAGCTCCAATGGCCATTCATGTTGGCAAAGACCATATTTTTTTGGTAGCTGACCCACAAATCTCTACTGATCTCTGGCTTACATTGGTAGAATCCAAGGCAAATTTTAAATGTGAAAACATCATTGCAGAGTAGTCTAAAGAAACTTTATGCTGCAATACAAATTCAGGAAGGTAGGAAAGCTAGAGTTAAGCTAAAGGTTTCCTTGGGTGATGCTTTTAATGTCTGCTAATGAAAAGCTGAGGAAATGGGGATTACCTTATTACTGTTAATCAAAGCTCTAACTTAGATCACATTACAACTAGCTGCCAGCTGGCGAGATAAAGCACAACCAGACAAGAGAAATGAGATACTTGCCTCTTGGTATAGGCTGCTCCTCCCGAAGCAGCGCTCTCCTCCTTCTGAGACGAGCCATATGTGGAGCCAGTGGCTGGAGGACTCTTACCCACAGGGCTCTTTTTGGATGGACTCAAAGACCCAGAGCCATGGTCGAACTGACCTTGGTGTGTCCCAGACTGATACCCAGCACCACTCGGCAGACTTGAGCCCATCTGAGATGTGTTGGAAAGTGGAGGACTAGGTTTTGGCACAGGGCTAGGACGGGGTGACCGCCGTCTCACCACCACAGACTGGAGAGGGCTTTTAAGAGCTGGGCTTCGCTCTCGGGGACTCAGGTCAGAAACTGAGGCCCGTGATGCTGAACCAGTGCTATAGGTGGTGGCATCTGGCCATGGCTTCGAGCCCTCAGATGCTTTTGCATCTTGAGAGGTGCCTCCAGAGAATGACTGCTCCTTGGCCTCATCTCCCTGGTTATCCCCAGTGGCCTGAGATGGCCGGCTGTCCTTGGAAGAGGACTTTTTCTCCTTTGCAGACTTGCGCTTAGAGGACTCAACACGGCTATGGTTAGAGGAAGAACGAGAGGATGAAGAGCGCCTTGACCTGTCAGAAGATGACTTATCAGAGTTCCTGGAATGGCTCCTGGACCTTGGTGACGGGGACCTTCTCTTTGGGGACCGGGATCGGGAACGGCCCCGACGAGGACTGTACGCTTGCCGGTAGTTCTGCCAGTTGGAGCGGTAGTTTCCATAGCCTCCACGGTTATACTGGCCCCATGGATAGAAGCCTCTGTTGCGCCCACGGAAATAATAGGGTCTCCTATAGCCTCTGTTGTGACCTCGGAAATCCCGGTTCTGATACACTCTGGGATGATTCCTTTCTCTGTTATGGGCTGGAGAGTACGATCTGGAACGAGACCTAGAACTGCAGAGGAAGGAAAGGGGAAGATGTTTGAACTTTTGTTAAAAAAAGAAACCGCTGACAAAGATAACATTCTGAAATCCCTGTTCTTGTGTGTCATTTTTCAGTTTTGTTCTCAAAGCAAGGATGCAAACTTAAACATTTAATTCCGTTCCTTATGGCCCATTAAAAACAGACAATAGTCATTTTAACAAATGATCAGATACTGAGACCATTTCATTAATATCAGTACACATTTTAAATGGAAATACATATCTACAATGAAAGGAATATAAAAATTTTCTTAATGCAGTAAACTAAAGACTATTTTAGTATATAACTTCTTAGACTTTCTTAGAGTGCCTGTCACCAGCACAGGGAACTTAACAGGTCCCCAGGTCACTGGAAGGGCCAAAGAACTATGGGCTCTGGTACCTACACAGGTAAACTACTGAGGTCCTCTGGCTCCTTAAAGTTACAACGCTCTACTCCTATCCTATTCAATCCTCTCTCTCTGCAGGGCAAAGTACTTAGATCTCTCTAAGGATTTTACAATCCCACCAGAACTATAAAGGTACAGTTACAACAGGTCAACATCAAAGAACACTTGGAGAACACATCAGTTCAAAGCTTAAAACAATTTACTGAAATCAGATCCGTAAATACTGGTTTTGTACAAGGGACTGAAAATGGTCTATTTTAGGTCAAACTGCAATAGCTGAGCTACACAATCTTACAGAGGTGCCACAAGAGGGCACTATCTGACCATAAGGCACCCAGGTATACATGAAGTTAAACACAAGAAACTACAAAAACAGCCCCTTGCAGTGTACACATCTTTAAACTCAGCTTGAAGGCTAGTGTATGTTTTCATTTAACAATATAGAACTCTAATGTAGCAAAGGTACATTCCAGAATCACTGTAATTCAGCAGTAACCTAACTTTATAAACACAAGGCTCATGAATACTAAGCATATCAATGACAGAAGACTTGTCTCTATTAAAAAGACAAAAACTGTTGGTGTAAAATTACACTAGGGTTCTTGATTACCAATTGTTCTATTAATTATTATATAATCATTAATATTAACCACTACTCCTAAGCAGTTAGCTAGAAGTATGTAACATTTACCAAAAACTCTTTGCAAAAATTTTTAAAAAGTGTTTTCTTTAAATATAAAGAACTATTCACTTAATCAGCAGGTCGTATCATGCCTGAATGGGAACAGATGCACTTTTTCCTTTTGTGTGGTGCTAGGGACTGAACCCATACATGTGGTAGATGAGTGCTTAAACACTGAGCTACATCCACAGCCATATGTTTGTTTGCTTTTAAAATACAGAAGCTCTCCCCTTATACCACAGCCTTGCTTTTGAGGTTTTAGTTACCACAGTCAAAAAATATTAAATGGTGCTGGGTGCTGTGGTGCACGCCTGTAATCCCAGCACCTCAGGAGGTGGAGGTGATAGGACCACAAATTCAAAGCCAGCTTCAGCAACTTAGTGAGACCCTGTCTCAAAACAAAAATAAAAGGTTTGGGAGTGTGGCTCAATGGTTGAGTGTCCTTGGGTTTAATTCCTGGTGGGGGGGGGGATATTCCAGAAATAAACCATTTTAAAATTTTAAATATTTTTATCACAGAATATTTCTATAACTGTTCTATTTTATTATTAGCTATTATTAATCTCTTATTGTGCCTTATTTTTAATTTATGAGTTAAACTGTATCATAAGTATGTGTGTATAGGGGGGAAAAAAACAGTAAAGGCGCACACCTATAATCCCAGCTGCTTGGGAGGCTGAAACAGGAAGATCACAAGTCCAAAGCCAGCCTCAGTAAAAGTGAGACACTAAGCAACTCAGTGAGACCCTGTCTCTAAATAAAATACAAAATAGGGCTAAGGATGTGGCTCGGTGATTTGAGTGTCCTTGAGTTCAATCCCCAGTACCCACCCACACCCCCTCCAAAAAAAAAAAGAAAAAAGAAAAAAGGACAAAAAACCCCCCAAAAAACCCAGTACTATGTATAGGGTCTAGTACTATCCTCAGCATCAGCCCTCCACTAGAATGTGGAACATATTCCCTGTGGATAAGGGGGAAACCACTGCAACTGTTTAGCAATGTGCCAGGTGTGGTCCCCCGCCCTTTGGGATTTAACAACTAAACAAAACAGTACTTTTAAGAAGAAATTTACATTCAATTTAATCTAAAGACAATAAGGTAGGACTGGGTTGCCAGTATTTATTACCTACTATGCTCTGGTTTTTAATCTACCCATGAAGAACAAAAGCAAGTGGCAAAAAGGCATCTTACTGCTGCTGATTGTTAATGATTGCTACTTAAGTATAATTAAAAAAAACAAAAACAAAAATAAAAAACTTACCTTCTACACCTTCATTCGGAAACAGTAACAATACAAGAAAAAGAAGGGAGAGGCAGATGCAGGCTATGAAACTGACTGTGATGGATTAAAGGACTATGCTCGAGGGAGGTGATCCACCACCAGCACTAAGAAGGGTCTATTTCATGTCCCATCCTCAGGCTACTGCTGCTTCTGTTAGAAATTACTAGTGAGGCCCTGTGGCATACTGCATCCAAAACCCGCAGTCATTGCACAGATGCAGGAACATGCGTCTCTGCAGATTGCAAATGAAGTTATATAAGAGAAGTCACTGAAAAGGATACAGTCTGTGAAATACAAGGAAATAATCAATTTTCTCCAATTCTGTAGAACTCAGCAGTTAGTTAATTTAAAAGCATGGTTTCTCAAATTCTCTGGATAGATAACTTTCCTTGTAGGAGAGGGAAAACAAAAGAAAAAAACCATGAAACAGATAAGCCAGAAATAAAAATTGAACAAAGTGGCCAACTCATCTGTTTCTAAAAAAACAGAGAAGTCAGACTAGAATCAAGTATAAAAGCATGCTTTCTGTGGAGAAATTCTTCCAGAATAACCATCTTCTAGATATAGAAAGGCACACAAAGTGGCTCTAGACCTAACCCAGCACAGACTGCTGAAGATATTTTTCCTTCATTTGCTAAGTCAATGACCAGGCCATACGATCCGTAGAACCAGGAGAAAAGATCTTCCCAAGGTTCCAGTTGTTACAGAGTTGATTGGCACTTTTAAATTTGGCTTGTCAATTCAATTTTGTCTCTCAGTTTTGGCTGTATACCTCTTGGTTTGGAACCAATAATTTAGCTTCCATTTACTAGATTAAAATTTAATACATTGTCTTTCAGAAAACTAAATAAACTGAAAGTGCCATATAAGTCGCCTAAATCAAAAGACTCTGGGTGCAAGGCAGGAGTTACGAGGAGTCTGCTCAGTTTCTTGACAGCAACTTCCTGAGGCAGATAAACATATATTTAGTGGGTTTCCCTTTCAGTATTTGTGCATACCTACTTTTTTTTTTTTTTTAAATATTTTTTTTAGTTGTCAATGGATCTTTATTTTATTCATTTATTTATATGTGGTGCTGAGGATCGAACCCAGTGCCTCACGCATGCTAGGCAAGCGCTCTACCACTGAGCCACATCCCAGCCCCGCATACCTACTTTTGTTCAATCTCTAGCCTGAAATTTATTTTTGATCTAGTTTCTCAGATTCCATTTAAGAATTAACTTGTTTGCGTCAGAAGGAAAAAACACCCCACCAACCATGTGTTTAATAGATTCTTCAGAAATACTGTCAAACTACACAAACCACCAAGAGTAAAGCTTAGTTACTGACTTTTCTTGAAGTCAGTTTATTTTAAACTTCATAATATATTTTTCTAAGAAAAGGATTCTAGATACTCATCTGAAATAAACAGCAGGGGTTTCAAGCAGCAAAACTGACAAATTATCTACCTGCTAGAGCAATTCTGACAAAAGAATGAAGTTATGCAAAGATCTCGTTATTATTTAAATACATCAATATTACCCACTCCCATATACAAACAGTATACACCAAAAGGCTTTTATCTACTCACGTACTTAAAAAACACTTTTAATGAATGAGAAACCTGACTCACAAGACACCAAAAGAGGAAAGATGATGGAGTTTGGCATCCTACTTCAAAACATAATTGAAATAGGGAAGTCTACTGAAAGTGCAAATGCTGATTGAATAAAAAATATTGACGATAAATTCAAAAGAACTATTTTCACATTACCAAGTGGTTTTACACTAATTTTTAGATAGTTTTAAGATGTGTTTTATTGAATAGATGCAGCTCATTAGTAATTGGCACATTAGGTATACAGAAATAGTAAATTTCTAAGAGCTTAATTATTTTAGCAATTTAAACCTTCTCCTACATGCAATGTTGTTTATGTTATTAATTCTCTTAGCTATCCTTTCTTCGCTGATGATGCAAATAAATTGTGGTCTAAGGCTTTCAAAAATACTTTAGTGAAAAGTAATCAGATGCAGAGATTTGAAGCAAGCTGCTCAGATAAAAATAAGTAGATGTGAAATAATGTGTACTGGCAGAAAATAGGAATTAAGCAAATAGCCTGGCAATCAGAGCTGACTTGAATTTGTAGAGTTTGAAGAGGCTTGGAGTATCTTATAGCACCTTGCCACCCCCTCAAGCCCCATCCCAACCCAACTTGATATAGAAATTCTAACAGAAGTGCTTCAAAACCCACACTGACTGACAATGATCATCTCAACACAAAAAACTACACCCCCTTACCTCAGCCTGCGCTTCCTTGAACGAGAGACAGACCGGCTTCGGGATCGAGACTTCGAAAATGAACGAGAACGCGATCTTGATGCAGATCTTGAGCGAGAAGAGCGAGATCCAGACTTGGATTTGTTTGTTTTTGACATCTCTGAAGAGAGGGTCAACTTTTCAATTACACCTAATGTTAAAAAAAAAACATCCGAGCAAATGTATAAGTTTCTCTGCAAATTTGAACTTCTCTGGACATTTAAAAACTTTTTTTTTTTAAACAATGAAATGGCCAATTTGAAAAACCCATTCTTTGTTCTTTCATCAAAAGGAACTCATAGGGACAAAGGCTGGGGCTGGAGCTGGAGCTCGGTGGTAGAGCTCCTGACGTGCATGTGCAAAGACCTGACTTTTTCCCAGCACTGGTGGAAACAGAAGGGATTTCAAAGTAGTACAAACTCTAAATAGACCAAATCACAGAAGCAAATGGAAAACTCTACATATCACCGAAACACGGTAGCATTAAGAATAACTGACAAGGGGCTGGGGTTGTAGCTCAGTGGTAGAGCGCTTGCCTTGCATGCGTGAGGCACTGGGTTCGATCCTCAGCACCACATAAAAGTAAATAAGCAACAAAATAAAGATATTTAAAAAAAAAAAAGAATAACTGACAAGTATGAGGGAAGCTATCAATGATTTAGTGCACTCTTTTCTCACTAAATAAATTTTGAGGACTAAATCCAGACCCACTGGGATTATAGGCATGCACCACCACATCCGGCTAAGAACCTGGCCACTTTCTTAGCCAGGCATAGGGGTGCGTGCCTGTAATCCCCGAACTTTGGGAGGCTGAGACAGGAGAACTGCGGGTTCAAAGCCAGCCTCAGCAATAATGAGGTGCTAAGCAACTCAGTGAGACCCTGTCTCTACATAAAACACAAAACAGGGCTGGGGATGTGGCTCAGTGGTTGAGTGTCCCCTGAGAGCTCAATACGTGGTGTCCTGTCCCCCCACCCTACCCCCCCGCCAAAAGAAAGAAAGAAAAAAAAGAACCATTACTTTCTTATAGCTCTTTACTAGCATCAAAGTTAACTCTCTTTCAGGGTCATTTTCTCCTCCTTCAGGAAAGAACAGAGCATCTAAAAGGCCCTGAGAGGTGAGTGCTGGGTTTGGTCCTTATATCAGCACCTTGGACTCTTTCCAGCAGCAAAAAAAAAAAA
>PVHX01023158.1:0-26286 GCA_004024805.1 Geosciurus inauris
CTTCCTCCTCCACATTTCCCCACAGACACTCACGTCCATTGAAACTGCGGGAGCGCAGAAGCCTGGAGAGAGTAGTTGACAGAAAACAGCGCTGAAGTTACAGAGCAAAGCAGGGGAAAGACAGGGAATGAATCTGAGCAGAAAAAGACAAATGACAAGCCAAACGCCATGGAAAACCTGGTTCAGACTCGCAGGTGAACTGAGCAATCTTTTGAGTCTAATGATTGATAAATTTGACGTTTATTTAATGAAGTTACACATTGTATCACACAAGGCAAACTTTACACAGTCATCTATTTACTTACATTCTATGCTGAACGTTTCAAATTAATCTCTAACCATTTTTGTTCATAGGGAAGAACAAAAATACAAAATTTGTGTCACTGGCATTAACTGAATAAATGGGAGTTGTTATAAAAATACACCTTAAATACTAAAATCTAGGAAGACCATATATTATAATACCAAAAAATACAGCAAATAAAAATAATTTATTTTACTATGTAGGCTCATAATTCACTAACAGATGTGCATCTACTTCTGTTTATCTACCAATTTTATAGAAACTAGTCTCTGTGGCTGAACATGCAGGACCTGACTGTCACACCCACATCATGCATTGACTCCCGGCTATATCCCTGAGTAAATGACAACATCCCTAGGTCTCAATTTTTTGAATACAAATTAGCATAATAGAACATAGCCTAAAATATAATTTTGATCCCTCTGAGAAAGTACAGAAAAATAATTCATAAATTCTAAGGCATTTCATAGATACATAGCAGTGCCTGCTTCAGTGAGTATTCCTTATTCATTCATGTCTTGATTTTCATTTTTTGGGGGGGAGGTGCCAGAGATTGTACTCAAGGGAACTGAACCACTGAACCACATTGGTAGCCCTATTTTGTATTTTATTAAGAGACAAGGTTCACTGATTTGCTTAGCACCTCCCTGTAGCTGAGGTTGGCTTTGAACTCATGATCCTCCTGCCTTGGCCTCCCCAGCCACTAGGATTACAGGCTTGTGCCACCATGCCTGGCTCACGTCTTGATATTTTTTTAAAAAGATCATCTGAAAACGAAAACTAGGTAAGGAAAACCAGACAAAGAGGAAAAGAAGTGAGCATGATCTTGAAACACTCACAGTATGACTTGATCAGGCCTCAAAGTTCTCTTGACCTCCTTGAACATCCATCTTGTCCTGTTTTAAGGCCAAAAGCCTGATCTGCTCTCTCAGGATCTTTGGTCAGCAACAAAGTTTTGCCTGCAGTTTCCATAAATCTTCCCACTCTTCAAGCACATCTTTTTGCATTTGCCTCGACCAAGCCTGCATGTTTCAAAAACAGCAAACTCTTCTGTGCCAAGAAAGGGTGGCTGAGACGGCTTTCCTGGCAACTTGTGGAACAGGGAACAGGTCAAAGGCCACCAAAAAGAGAGGTTTATATGTCTGATCATAACAAGTACCTTTAAGACCTGGCCCAGATTTTTCAGAGCTCATGTTCTTTATAGTTTGGAGTTGGGAAGGATTATAAGAAAGAGGTAACCACAGTCTCTCTTCTCCAAATGTTGCCAGTGTTGTTCTCATTTAAAGGTAGCAATAGGCAGACAAAGTGTTACAGAACCATATAAACACGTCCCTGAAACCACTGCAGTTTTCTAGATAAAAATGGAATGGATATTTTATGGTTTGGGAAAGATCTCTGAAAGCAGAGTTAAGACATTTAGGCTAGAATCTTGTTGGGGCCTCATAAAAGCCAAGCATCCTCAGTAAGTGTTTTATCTGGCTTGCTTATCTGTCCTATGGACATTCTAGAAATACCTGTCTGCAGTGTTTTTTTTTCTGTTTGTTTAGTGGTAAATAAAATAAGTGATGTGAGGATGTTGGGTTGTTTTATGACTGCCTCTGGGGTTGTCCTGAAGATTAAATGACACAATCCATACCCAGTTACGACAGTGTGCCTGCCCAGACAGCCAGCACTCGGTGGGCAGACCTCGACACCTCTCACTCAGAAATACACTCACTCCAAATACACTCCAAACTCCAAAGCAGTTACCCAGAAATGCTTCTTTTCATTCTGTTCACAACGTACTGTCTTCCTGTATACGACAACTCCATAGGAAAGGGTCTGGGGCCCCTCATTTTAAATGCTCTACTAGAATGAGGGTCAGCTTTCACTGAACACTCTTATCTTCTATTCAGTTCTCCATAGATGAGAAACATGTATTTGTGACCAACCTTGTTAGATTCGGATTGTAAGAGATGGGCGATTATACTCTCAGGCAGTGATAATTGGCTGGTGTGAGGTTGAACCCATGTTCCCTGAGCAGATGGGAAAAATCCTTGGGCCTAAATTTCTATGGCCAAAATGATACAGTCCAGAAACAAAGATATTTTTCTTTGAAATGGAAAATCCGAATGTGATGCTGGAAACAAGAGGAAGAGAAGATAGGTTTGGTGCACTGGGATCCAGGCCTCTGTATTCCACTGTGACATAGCTTCTGTGGTTTATCAAATCAGAGAGAGCTACCAGAGCCAGAGTCCCAAAAAAGAAAGAAAGAAAGAAAGAAAAAATCACATACAAATGATTTCACCTACCTCCAGGAACTGACTTGTAATAATCAAGTCCTGCCCAGCACCCTAAATTTAAAACAAAGTACATATGAGAAATAAATTTCAATGCAGAAAATAAGATCATATAAAACCATGGTCCCACATGGGAGGCTGCCCAGAAGTGTCTACAGATGATAAAGCTGCAATCTGTATTTTGTTTCTTAAGACAAGAATTCCTGGTAACCAGTCAGACCAAGTTATCAAACAAAAACCAAACTGGCACCAGGTGCAACTGGCTCTTAGAAAATGTCGCCGCAGGTCCAGGTGGTGCCATGAGAAGCACTGGGGCACAGAACTTACTCTTGATTCTAGAGTGGGGCTTAGAGGAGTAATCAAGCTTTTTGATTTTCCATTTATTTTAATTTACCTGATGGAAATGGAGCCAAAAGAAAGAACAAAGTAAGGACAAAATAAAATATCTTCCTGTGTGGGGTCATTTTTGAGGGGAGGCTCCTCACAACCGAGGTTCAAGATTTCTTCGAGAGGAGCAAAGGCGCATTTATATTTGAATGTAATGGGGTGTGCCCTTTGTCAATAAAGTGAATCAATTAAGAAAGCACAATTATATGTTTCATCTGCCAGGATCAAGGATGGATATCATAGATAAAAATGATGGCACCAGTAAAGCCTTTCACTTGGGGGAGTCTGTTGGTCCAAACAGTGTGATGGAGTGAACACCTGGCTAGGAATTAGAGCACCAGGGTCACGGCCAGTTCTCCTGCTGTTACATTCCTATTCATCTCTCTACACCTCTGCCTAACTTTTCTGTAAACACTTTTTCAAGGCTATTAATTCATAATGAACCTTCCCTTACCTATAAAAGCACATGTGATGATATTTTTACATCTGTGGCTGTGGCTTGCAGCATTTCATCTTCAGGATCCAGGCTGGTACTTGTGTGCACAGAAGACAAAGGGTTGAGCCAAAGGATTCATCCTTTAGATGTTTTTAAAAACCAGGAGCAGTACCGACTTTATGGGCATATGACCAAATCACACAGTTCCTTGCCTACCCACTAGGACTTAATGCTCTGAAGCGGCTGTGTTGAAATTTATATAATTTGTTTTTGAATGTCTGATGGGACAGTGCCACATGCACTGGGCTTTGAAGCCTCAGCTCAGTTTTGCTCCAGATATTCCTTTCCCTCCTCACCTTACTGGGAGGCTTCTCAGCCACCTGTCTCCAGGACTCTGGCACCCCTGGCACATAAGTGGCCTCCCCTTTTCCAGCACCCATATACCCTGCAGAGATCTGAGGGTGGATATGTGGTAGGTTGGGGTAGAGAGCCCAAGTCCTGGGTATTTCAGCAAGGCACAGCTGTCAGTAACCCCTTGCAGAGCCATCTGTACATGGTGCATTGCAAGCAGCAGGCTGGCAGGAGGAAGCCTCTCCTCACTCCTCAAGTCACCCCCTGGTGCATCCAGCACAGAGGAAGCAATGCCTTCAGGAGCCACAGAGAGATGCTTGGCTTGTTTCTGGCTTGAGCAAGGCACACCAGTCCAGCAGCTACCTGGAAAAGGTGACAGGAAACCTAGGGCCACATGCTTGCAGAGAAGGGCGCAGTGGGAGGAGACAATAGGAGACTGTGGTCCACACACATGCACAGAGGGGCACAGTGGGGTTCTCAGTTGGGCACCTGTGAGGGTCTTTAATTGCCTGTGAGTATTCCTGTGTCCAAGAGAGTAAACAGCAAATAAATGATGTTATGGAATATTGTGAGACCTAGGGGAAATAGTAAGAAGTATATCTTTTAGTAATTTTTAAAAAATTATTAGTATATATGAATTGTGTACAATAATAAGTTTTGTGGTGACTTTTTCATATGCGTATGTAATATACTTTGATCATCATGTCCACCCACTCTTACCCTCCCCGGGCACCTCCCCTGGTCCATTTCCCTTCCCTGATAGCCCCTTTCTACTTTTATTTGGTTGTTATTTTAATTTTTTAGATTACCTACATGACGGAGAACATGCAATACTTACCTTTCTGAGTCTGGCTTATTTTATTTAACATGATGATCTACAGTTCATCCATTTCTCAGCAAATGAGATGATTTTATTCTTCTTTGTGACTAAATAATAATCCATTGTGTGTATTATCTTTTCTGTATCTCTTTTGGTAGTTTTAACGGCACATTTTCCTGTTGTTTTTTTTTTTTGAACAAGGAACCTTGCATTTTAATTTTTAATAAGCTGCTGCTCTTGAACTGGAATAAACATCCAGTTTTAGAAAAATAAGATGATGGTTGAGCCCTTAGCACTGCCCTGAATGAGAGTCTTGTCCTATCACTGGGAATGGCAGGCCTCTTTGCTACTTCAGTAGGTCCATGATAGGGCCTGTATATTGGCCTCTGTAGCTCACAGCTTCCTGGTCCCAAATTCAGGTTTTATCATCTCCAATTAGTTTAAATACAGCTCAAATGGGCATATAATCAGCTCTTTAGAGCCTGCCTGCTTTCCATATCCCCCAAACTGCACCCAATACATGATAACTACACATCAGACAAACCCTGCAATTACAAGACCCCAACTCACTCCTGCCCTGAAAGACTCCCTGCTTTGCTTTGAAACAGAAACATCTAGACACATAAGCACCTGGGTTCCCCTTTCCTTGGGGTGTTGCCTCAGCCTTTTTCCCTTGGTGACACATCACTGTCTCCAGACGGTCTCCTGGGAAGGACTGCCTCTCTCATGCAATCTTGATCAACCACCACTCAATAAAACATGATCTGTCACTCTCTTGGTAAATTACACTCATTCTATAAGAAACAAAAATAAGTAATATGAGACCAATAAGACAAACAAGATGGTATGTAATTGGAAATGGCTGAAAGTTTGTCTTTGCTTCTGGATTTAAGTCTTTTTAATTGAGATTTGAGAGAAGATGGAGCAGATATATTCTTGTCAATCAATCATCCCAGCTAGAGCATTCATAGCATACAATCCATGCACATAAAACATACGAAACCAAAATAGCACAGAATAAATGAGAATACTTTATACTTGTCTTTTTTTTTTTTTTAGAAGAAACACAACTATTTTAAAAGTCTAATTTTAATTCAGACTGAACAATCAGAAAAGGGAGAATGCTAACTGTATTAGTAGACACAGATGTACCAAGTGTAAAACAGATAATAAACAGAACTATTTACATGCATATTTACAAGCAACCCTTTTATATACAAATTTCAGTTAGCTGGAAAAAGATTGACATTAGGTAATACACTACTTAAATAGGGCTGGGGTGGTACCACATTAGAGTAAATGTTTTAGAAAAGTGATCCTTAAGGTATATCGATTACAAAACAGATGAAACTTGAATGACAAATGCCTAGCAAAATTTTCTAGTTAAAAATAGTCAATGCAATTCTTGGTACAAAAGAAAAGTGAGAAAGCCATATAGTTAAAAGCTGAATAAGGCTCTAGGCCTTAGGGTAATGAAGTTAGTGAGGTAAAACAAACAAACAAACAAACAAAAACAATTCTTCAGCCGGGCGTATTGGCTCACGCTTGTAACCCCAGCACTTTGGGAGGCTGAGACAGGAGAATTGCGAGTTCAAAGCCAGCCTCAGCAATGGCGAAACACTAAGCAACTCAGTGAGACCCTATCTCTACATAAAACAAAAAATAGGGCTAGGGATGTGGCTCAGTGGTTGAGTGCCCCTGAGTTCAATCCCTGGTACCAAAAAAAAAAAAACCAAACAAACAAAAAAACCAATTCTTCAGTTAGAATACATCCTTAGTGAAGAATGAGTCTTGGTGGTTTAGTTGGGGAGTTCTAAGTTTTTGTTTTGTTTTGTTTTTTTCCATTAACAACATTTTTAAAGCCCTTGATATCAAACAACATCTACAAGTGTAAATAGGTTGTTGATATGTTTCATGTTTAAAGATTTTCATGATTTTGATTAAAATCCGTAATAGGCATACCTAAGAATAGAATGCTACATTTTTGTAGTAATATGTATTTCCAAGCTAAGACATTTTCCCCTGGAGAATTTAAGGTATCTAACTAGCTAGCAATATTTACTTTCAACATTTCATTTATTTCAAAACTAATTTTATTGCAGACAAAACAGTAGAATTAACTGTACATAATAAACGTATATATGTATATATATATACACACATATTTTAAGTTATAGGGAATAAAGTTTATTTTGGCAGATAGTGTTAAACAAAATTAAAGTTGCATATTTTAGCAACATAACTCAACCTCCTTCATTTGGTATAAGTGTAACTCCTTTTCTTGCTTTCCTGTGTTCTGCTAAATCACCGTACCTAAATTGTTTTATAAAACTAATATGCTGAAATTTAACTTTACTGTTTTCACTTACACTCTGATTCCAAACAAAATTTTTCATAAGCTTTTTCTACTCTGGGTCCATCTCCTCATTGATATCATCCAAATATGAGTTACCACACCCTGATAAATCTGTTCTATTTTCTTCATAATCTGAAAAAAAATTCATCTCTCTCAAGTTTTTCTTGTATTTCCCTTGTGAATCTGGGTCAGCTGCAGTGAAAGAAACACCATCAGATGTATAATATGTATAAAATGCATTCATAAAGTAGTAAGGATCATTTTTAGATGTTGCTTCTCTGTATATTGAAGTTGCAGAGACTCTACCCTAGTTACTTGACTGAAGCT
This sequence comes from Geosciurus inauris, assembly GCA_004024805.1. Taxonomy (NCBI): domain Eukaryota; kingdom Metazoa; phylum Chordata; class Mammalia; order Rodentia; family Sciuridae; genus Geosciurus; species Geosciurus inauris. The sequence continues at coordinate 7,261 of PVHX01023158.1, forward strand.
CTACAAGCTTCAAGTGCATCTGTTTTACATCTCTGCTGCAGTTTGCATCTAGGACAACATTTTCAATTCTCTGAATAATTTCTTCCATATCAGTCTTCCTTTTTGCTTTCAAGCATCTTCCAAAACTCACCCTGTAAACTTCAGTCATTTTACTGCACAAATTAAGTTGTCATCCATTGAATTAGAGAAGAAGGCATTCAGCAACTCCCAGAGAACATCTGAAGAATATCTGCGCTTGTAACCTGTCCATTGGTTCTGTGATCTCCAAGTTAAGACACAGTTCTCCCAGAAAGAGTACAAATGCCTGAAACTGTTTTCCAGTCACTTTCTCTCCTTTTGCAGCTTTATCTTTAACTTCATATTGAGTCCAACATCTTGAAGTAGCAATTGAGGGAAGTTGCCACTCTGTGGGCTTATCTTCAGGTGATGGGACAGGTGAATACACAGGCAATCTACCATATAAAACAAATCTGGAAGAAATTTAGCCTGTTGGTAGATGAATTCTATGAGTTCTTGGTTACCTGTTGTAACCTAGCTATTCAGAGTCTCTGAAAACTGTTCAATTTCAGTTTCAGGCTGCTCTGTAAGATGATTCAAAAATTCCTGAACATATTCTGATAGAGTGGGATAATCTTCACAACCATCCTTATAGGATTCAATATAAATAGAAGAATAACCTGATGGTTAAAATTCAGGGGTGTTAGCAAACAGTGTAGACATTAAAACAGGATCCACAACCACCAGGGGTTTAGCCATTGCTGACTCTGAGTTCTGCTTGGGATTCATCCTGTGAACTAGGTGCAGCTCTCAGGGGTCTCCTTTGTTCTGGGAGCACCCCTGGAGCTACTAGGAGCCTGAAGTGGCCTAGCTCTGGCCCCTGGCGGTGGGGGCATGACATCTGCAGGAAGCCCAGGCCTCTGGGCAAAGACCTCATTTAGGCAACTCCAAAATGCCGATCTAGATAAGATGTGCTGTCTGTCCTTATCTTGAAGCAAGCTGTTCTTACTGCTGCTATAAGTGCTAAGGTCAGAACTAGAATTCTATGCAAAATAACAGAAAGACTGAAGGAGCTGGGCATGGCGGTGCTGGCCTGTAATGCCAGTGGCTAGGGAGCCTGAGGCAGAAGTTTCACAAATTCAAAGCCAGCCTCAGCCAATTATCAAGGCTCTAAGTAACTCAGAGAGACCTTGTCTCTACATAAAAATATAAAAATAGCTGGTGATGTGGCTCAATGGCTAAGTGCCCCTTGGTTTACTCGCCATACCAGAAAAAACAAAACAAACAAACAAACAAAAAAAAAAAACAGAAAGAGAGGAGAAGAGACTGACTTTTAGGAACCAGCACCAATACATTCCCCCTTTCTGCCCTTAAGTGCCAGCTTTCCATGGTTTATATTTTGAAGTTATATGGAAGAGAAATCAGGTCATGTCTTTTTTTTTTTCGTACAAGAGATTGAACTCAGGGACACTTAACCACAGAGCCACATCCCTGGCCCTATTTTGTATTTTGTCTCACTGAGTTGCTCAGAGCCATGGTAAGTTGCTGTGGCTGGCTTTGAACTCATGATCCTCCTGCCTCAGCCTCCCAAGCCGCTGGGATTACAGGCATGCATCAACATGCCTGGCCCAGAACAAATCTTTCTAAGCAGCCTCTTTACTCTATCTACTACAGTAATCTTATAGGGTATTCTTTGAATCTTTCTTTATATCCTCTTTTGTCCTAGTCTTGAGCTCTTTCTTCAACTTACCTTCACAAACTAGCAATCTTAAGAGTATGTGAAGGAAGTTCCTGTCTCTAGAGAAGTTTTATAGGAACAAGTTGAACACTACTCTCATAGATTTGGGTAAAAAAGATGTTAGGCTCTGTTTCTTGCAGCCTCCACATAGCCTAATACATATGCTCTAAGACAAATGGTTTCTTCCTGGTCGTTCACCCCATGCAATACAAACACAAATATCATACAGAAAATAGTTCCCTGCCACCTCAACTCCTAGCAGGATGAGGCGCTCTCATAATGGTGTAGAACTCTTCACTGATATCTATGAGTACCTGGTCACAGCTGAAAGGGAACTGATCCAGGTGGCTCTTCCCTTGTGTAGCCAAAAATGTGTTTTTTGAGGAGAAATGCTACCAGCTTAAAGGGAGATGCATGAATCATTGTCAGAAAAATGAAGAGCTTGTGGTTCTGTGCCAGAAGTCTCTGAGATGCTGTCTGATGCTCCAACCCTGAGTGAAGATTAGGTTTGATGACTGACTCTGGAGACATGGGCCTCTCTGAGGAGCACTGATAGCCCAGCTGTTGCTTTTCAGGCTGGCTTCTGTGGTCAACAAATATGTCTCCAAAAATAAATGATTGCTTTTGATCAACTTATTGAGTTCTTTATTGGGAAGGGAAACCGTGACTAGCTGACTCTGATGGTCTCTCTCTATTGGCTTATTGTTCCAAAATTGTATAGAAGGCAATCGCCCCCAAAGCCATTGGATATTTCTCTTAAAAGAAGTCTAAATGAGACCCACAACCAAATCTCTAGCTTCTTCTCAGGCAGATGACTCCAGCCAAGAGTCAAGTTCCTCTTCTGTTTGGGAAGTTTTCAGACCTGTAACATCTTGGTGTCCCTAATGGGGACCTTTGGAGGCACTCAATTTGGTAAATTTACCCAAATACTTTCCTTTTGCCTTGACTATGATGCATTCTGTTCGCTCCTGTACATGGAACCTCTCCCTCCACTTGCTCCATTTACTGAGGAGGGCAGTTGTTAAGACACTGTCGTGCTGCATTTACCTAGCAAGTGTTCCACAGCCGAGCACCATCCACAGAAGGACTCTTCCAGGCAGACAGTTTCTCTGGAGAAGACTGCTAAGTCCCCAAAGGGGATTTAGCAGAATTGTTATTCAATTGTGCCTGTGCCCAAGGTAAGCCTGATGACCCTGAAGGTAGAGAAGGACCCAAAGGGACTTGAGCATCAGCTGCCTTTAATGGATAAAATTTGGGTTTGAAGAAATTATCAAACTGTGATTGGCCTCTCCTGTAGAAGAAAGCTGCTCCCATGGCTCCATCTTCAATGGCTACAGGGATTCCCTGCCTGACCTTGAGAGGAAGAGACACTTCCTCTGAGATGGTTTTCAAAGCACAGGACTTTCCGTATCCTCAGGTGGTTACTAGTCTGCCCTCCACAACTTCTCATGTGCTGTCAGGTCCACAATCACATCTGTGAACTTAAGTGGATTAGAGAGCTGTGGGTGTGGTTCTGCATTGCCTGGAGAGTTGTGGGTGTCTTTTCTCCAGTTACTATTTGTAACACACCTAAAGCATAGATGCAGATTTAATTATAAGGATGATTCAAGAACTTTCAGAGAAATCCAGTAACAGTAATTCCAGGCAGCAGTGCATTGGAGAGTCTGTGAAGGGAATACAGTGGAATTAGGTCTCCCAAAACAAGGACAGGGACAATCTCTGGACAAAGAATTACATCTTTGTGTGTGTGTGTTCATAGGTATCTTCAGTTAGGGTCCTAGCATACTAATAATATGTATTATTAGTATTAGAGTTTGTGTTCATTACAAACACTTCATGAAAAAGAAACCTTTTCATTCTTTCTTAGTTAACCAACTTGTCTTGACTTTCTGTTTCTTGATGATTTTGAATTGGAAAAAAAGTAGTTTAGAATTGATCTTCCCTCTTTTTTGAAAATATATGAAAGGAATCTGGAAATAGGGGTTTCATTAAGTTTTCTGAAATGTTCAAGATAAGTGGGCATAACACTCAGGTACCATGTGGCCTGAGCTCTGTACCCATACATCAGTGATTTGAGCAGTCTAAATTCCTGTGCTTCAGATTCTCAGTGACCTAGAAAAGAAGGGACACCAGCAGGAAAGGACTGGAAGTGTGCTTGGACAGGAGGCATGAAGAGGAACACTGCTCATTTCTTATCTGCCCCAACACTGAATGATTTGGCCATGTGAGGGTCTGAGTGAACTCCTCAATGGAGGGCTGAAGCCAGAACCATATCCTCCTTCCCCAGTGGAAATCAGAAGCCCCACCTAACATTCGAGGGAAATCAGGGACATCAGCCCTCAGCATCAGGCTATCCTTCAGGCATGTGTTTCTTCTGGGTCCTTCTGTGTCCAGAAATGTCATCCCAAATTCTGGAGAAATATAAATACTCCTCAAATATAAGTTGAGATTCATATTCAATGCATAACAAATATATTTCTCATAACTAATTGAAGCATTGAAATTGATTTCTTTTAATTAAGTCGTCCTTAAGTAAAATAGCAGGAAAAAAGTTTTCAGACAAGGGAGAGAAAAATTTGTAAAATTCCAAGGCCATTTATATCAGCTCGCATGTTCAATATTTCCAATGTGTCAAAATTATTCCACCTGTTGATTTTGAACCTGTGCCTAACAAATTATTGACTCAGAAAGATGAACACAAGTGGCGTGGAATCAGCATGTATCTAAGATAGAATGATTGGCAATTTGGGTATCCTAAATGCAGTAATTTAATTCAAAGATGTGAGTCATTGATTAGCAGAAAATTCTACCTGGGGATTAGGAGAATCACATTACCCACACGTCATGTGACCCTGAGGCAGGATAAAAGCTCAAAGAAGCGGCCATCCCTCACTGCCCCTTCCACTGGCATCCTGGAGGCTGCATCTTCTCCTGTGTTGTGTGTGCAGTGGCCACCTGCCTAAACTGCTGACAGAAACAGCAGGACAGTGGGATACCAGGTTGGATACCTTTGCCCAGGTGTCTTTCAGCCTATTGGTGGAGAGGAGAAAAGGGGAACATGGAGGTTTGAGTGATGGGCTATGGGTTTTTTCATTTTAATAGTGTTTCTTTATTTTGAGAAGGAGAAAATCAATCATTCTCTATTTAAATTAATATAGAACTATTAAAAAATTAGAGGATATTTACTCCAGCATTCTGATACCTGTGGGCAGATGGAAAAATGTATGTGAGTGAAAACTGATGATTTTTTCCATGGACATTTGGAAATAAGAGTGGAGAAAATCAATCATTCTCTATTTAAATTAATATAGAACTATTAAAATATTAGAGGATATTTACTCCAGCATTCTGATACCTGTGGGCAGATGGAAAAATGTATGTGAGTGAAAACTGATGATTTTTTCCATGGACATTTGGAAATAAGAGTGATTAACCCATTTAATTGAGGAAATAGATGGGATTCACCAGGATATTTGCACACATGCACACATAAGCCCTGGGTTATATCCACCTAAACTTCCTGCATCTGCTTCCCTGTCTCTTCTATCCCCAACTCTTGTTCCCTTTCCTTTCCCAAGAAATTCCTCTTCTACATTTTGGTCATCTTCTTCCCTTAATTTCCACACATGAGAAGAAACATTTGTTGTCTCGGTCTAACACATGATGTCCTCTAGTTCCATCCATAACTGGTTTTGAAAATTAATGAATTTCATTGTGCTCTGTAGCTAAATATCTATCACTTGCTTGCTCTGTTTTCCCCATGTCAAGTTTTAGTAGAGAATCATGCTGACCCACAGAATGCATTTGGAAAGATTTCCTCCTTTCATGTCTATAGAAGAGTTTGAGATCCTTACTAAAGAACTTTTTTCAAAGCTGGGTGCAATTCAGCAGAGAACCCATCCAGTCCTGATGTTCCCTCTTTTCTCAGGTTCATTATCACTGTTCCAACATTGTGTTTGTAATATGTATAATTAACATTTAAAATATTTTCCAAGGTCAGTTTTATTAGGTCATATACGTGAAGACATTCTTCTATTTCTACTAGAATTTACAGCTCATGACTCAGACTTTTATAAGAAAAAGTATTGCTAATCATGCTCTAAATTTCTCTAGTACCAGGGGTAAAACTCCTTTTCATCTCTAATTGTATATATTAGGATTACCTCCCTTCATCATTTGTATTTTTGTTGTTATTATTCAGGCCAAATTTTTCTCTTTTTTTTTGAATTGGTTTGTTTTAGTTTTATGAATAATGCATTCATTTTGACATAATTAGAAAAGAATGTAATATCTGCTGTAGTTTAGACACAGTAGTTGCCATTCTTCTCCCATCTTCCTACACCCTGCTATCTTCCATTTATTCTGATTGTCTTCTCTGCCCATGGGATCTGCTCAACATCACAATGTGAAGAAAGACTGAGAGAGATCCCACTTATGAATTTTTTTTTTCCTTTTCTCTGTGACTCAAGAAATCCCCGTGTTAGAATCTGAGGAAGACAAGCAGACTTTGAGAACACGAAGCAGTGGGCAAGTCATTCCTCACAGCCTCCGGCCCAGAAGCACTTTAAAGCCCAGCATGAGAAGCACCAGCAGAGGGAAGCTGTGGGGCAGAGGCTTCTCCCACCAGAGGAGGAGAACCCAGGAGTAAGGGGAGATTTGAGTCAATGGGAAGCCACGGCGTGACGTGGGTGAGAGTCTGTGCTAGATAATCTATGATTCTGCCTCTATCACTCAATTGTCTAACATTTCTAACACTCAGGACTTAGACTAGGACCTCCTCAAAGATAGATCAGTCCATTCCTATGATGTGAGAAGGCATATTATCTAACAATTTTGCACCTATTTTTTTCCCAAGTCTTTATCGTTTTGTTGATTTATGGTCCAATGTACTCAAACTTGGAACATCCAATCCTTCTACTGCCTCTTTATAATATGTGATTCCAGATAAACTTCTAGTATCTTCAAGATCCTAGCAGGTCATCATTCACAGGTAAGAAACCCCAAACAAGCACAATGCTAAACTAAGACTTGAAACCCTATCGTCATGTGCACAGTGCAGAGCTGCTTATGGGTGTGCTGACTGATAACAACTTGTTCTTTTCTACCCAAAGGTGAAGTGCAAGGACTGTGGGGCTTTTGGACACACTGCTAGGAGCAGAAGATGCCCCATGAAGTGCTGGGATGGGGCACTGGCCCCACAACCCTTGCACCCAAGGAATGAGAAGGAGAACCAGGCACCAAAGAAGCCCGAGAATATTCAGAACACTGAAGGCTTTAACCAGCCTGACAGACAGAAGGACCAGAGACAAAGGTGAGTGATGGGGAAGGTGGGATCAAAACCCTGGGCACTGAACTCCAAGGGGGTGGTGTCTCTCCTTCTGCACACAATGAAGTCCACACAGCCATCTCCAGGTAATGGCAGGGTAAATGGAGAGAAAAGAAAAGGACACTACATCATAAAGCCACTACTGGTGCTGTACATTCTCATGTCATTCTGTAAGGGTCAGGAGTCAGGGCACCACGAGGAACATGACCACGACAGGCACAAGGCAAGGAGTCCTCCTGAAACTACACAGTGTAATGGGAAGGGCTGGCTGGAGTCAGGGACTGGGTCAGACATGAGGGAAGGACCAGCACTAGGCAAGCTCACAGCGGATCACACAAAACACTGAGGTACCTGGACCCAAAACATTTTCCCTCCTCTGTATCTCTACAAGTACCACAGTTTGTTCTATAGGCAAGAAGAGGAAAAGAGGAAGGCTCTTCTCCAGAAATTTCCTGAGAGACTCCAGGGAAGGCAGCCACCCCATTGGAAGGACCTGACAGAATCCTGTGCCTATCTGAGGGTGAGTCTCTCCATGGGGGCCTGCTCTTCTTCTGCTCTGGATAAATCTATTTGAGAGAGAAGGTCTGGAGCTCAAGCTAAGCCTCAGGGCCCCACAAGCGCCAAGTCCATGTTCTAATAAAGGCTTTCCAGAAGGCCCAAAGAAACTTAGACAAGGGCCCAGCCTGAGTCCCCAAGGGAGCACTGGAAAACCAGGCTTGGGGGCTGTGCAGTCTCTGCCTCCTCTGCCAGATACAAGTGGAATCAGACTGAAAGTGTCACCTCATGTGACCAGAAAGTCTCCTATCTATGGTTCTGCATCATGGATCTTCACCCTTCAAAAAAAAGGCCTATCTTAATCCTGTCTAGCTCTGAACCATGTCCAATCTGCCAGCACCCTGCTGTGTTGCATGGCAGCCCTCAGAATGGTCCTCAGGAGAGTGCACCATGGCTGGTGAAGCTCCAGGTTCACTTCAGGCCCTGCTTCCCCTTCCCCTACTAAGACCAATGCTCCTGCTCAGAGCCCTCCCTATCTTGATGAGTCTGAATTTTACAGCTTCCATGTGCCAGTGAGTGCCCTCTATGAGGACCTTCAGGTGTCCTCTTCCTCTGAGGACAGGGAAATCCAGTGAAGCACTCAATAGCCGGAAAGACTAGCCTTCTAGACTCAAGTGACTTGGAGGGGACTGTAGGTCCAAGAAGGCAAAGGTACAAAAAGCAGGCTGCACCTGGGTCAGAGGACCCTTCTAGCTGTGCAGCAGGATCAAATGCTGGGACTCCAGAAAGTCCTGGAACAGTCACAGACAGTAGCTCTGAATGACAGCTATGACTGTTAGATGAGCTCATGAATGATTTCATATGGTGTCTACATCATAAAAAATGGACTTGATACGCAGGTGTATATATTGAACCCTATTGTAAGTATGAAGCTCAAGTGCCTCTCTGTTGTCCTAGGACTGAATTGAGGTCAACACTGGCTGATAACTAGAATCTCTGTCCTGGCCTGAGATGGGAGTTCTGGACTGTTGACTGTGGCAGGGAAAACCTTTGTGGACAGGTTCCTTGGCCTTACTCATTGTGGTCACTGAAGTCACTGCAATCATGGACTTAACATTTATTTTAATTCTAATAACATTCTCTCCATGTTTTCTTGTGTGCATAGTTTGAGTGCTTAATATGCACTTCCCTTTGAAACCCATTTCTCTTTTGCAAAGTGCTTTTGCTCTGTAGTGGTGCTCAGTTGGCCTGACTTGGAACCACCTGGGTGTCTCAGATATTGTCAATGTGGCAATCCAGATTATTCATTTGGAGCAGTTAAATGTATGTCACTGCACTTTCCATTGTACCATAATAATGTTATAAAAATTGAGAATCCCAGATAAAAGAGTGTACTGATTATTTTGAGATCTGAACTTTGGGGCTCTTAAGCATTCTCCTGGTGATCCTAAATGGCATAAATTGTGAAATCACTGCAGTTGGTGGAAGGAACACAGATTTTTACGTGCAACTGCCATTCCCTATGATTGGAAAGAGGTTTGACTAGGATCCAGTAAGACGCTCTGCATCTGTAGGGAAGTGTAAGCAACTGAACTCTCCCTCCTGATGAAAGGCACTGATAATGCTGTTTCCATTCAGAGACAGAGTCTTGAATGATAGTGCTTCTTAACCCCAGGTAGGAGATCACACTGGGGAAAAGGGAGGAAATACATTGAGCTCCTTGTGGCTCCTGGCACCCTAAGGTGCCGGCCACTTCTTTCAGAAGCTGGTTTCAAATGGGGGAAACTATGCTTCTAAACACCAAGGATGAACCCAGGGTTTGAAATCTCTATTGATGTCAGGAGCCACTTAGATATTAGTTTCTGAAACAGTCAATCCTAATCTGGGGGATGCAGGCAGAGCTTACTCATCCCATCCTATGAACTGGCATTCCTTCTCCACACTACAGTGGGTGCTTGGTACTCCCTATTTGCTCCCAAGAGTTCACTTGATTTCTGAGACTGAATAAATGAACATACATAAAATAACTAATGTCTGGGCAAGGCAGCCTCTATCATTGATGGAGTTTGAAGACCACATGAGAAGGAAAGACACACCTATCATGAGGTCTTTGGTAAGTTTTGTGGATTGAAATAACTAGTGATAGAGATGAAAGACCCCACAGTGTTTAAGTTAGTGACTCAACAGAACTGCTGGTCTATACTTAATGGACATTCAATGATATTTACAAAACAAATATCACACATCTAGAAATATTCTTTTAAATGGAATGATGTACAAGAAGATATAACATAAAACACTGCATCTCCTCAAGGCTTGTTAACACACAGAGCAAAGGAAAACTGTCCAAAATGTGGACAATGCCATACTGACTGGTTTCCTTTAAAGGACAGAAGAAACTTCTTAGTGGATATAAACCACATAAATTTGACACCTGTATTACAGACCTTATGCTTTACTTGAGCACTAGACACAGCAACATGGCTGACAGTGGAGAGAGACCATCTAAATGTCATGCATGGGGGAAGCCTTTATTCTGATCAGTGGTTGTAGAGAACACAAGGGAACACAACCTGGAGGGAAACTGCATGAATGTCATGTTTGTGCGAAAAGCTTCAGTTACTCTTCTGAGCTTAGATAACAGAAGAGATAGGACACGGTAGAGACATCCTAGGACTGACTTTGTGGCATAACCTTCCGTAAATCATATAACATTAGACTTCATGAGATAAGTTGCATTGGAAATAAACCATGTCAGTATCATGTGTGTGGGAAAGTATTCAGCCACCCCTCTACACTTAGCCAATACAAGACAACTCACACTGGACAGTGGCCAACATCTTCTCTATGTGAAACTCTTTATTAACAACTCTAAACTTAGAAATCACAACCAAATATATACTGGAGAGAAATCACCTGAACATCATCTATGTGTGAGAAACTTTAGGTGCTTTTCTGATTTTAGAAAGCATAAGAGAACACACACATGTATAGGAAAGACTTCAGCATATCTTCTAATTTTAGTCAACATCAGAGAACACACTAGATTTATGTGATACACATATCATCTGGGTAGCAATGCCTTTATCCATAAAACTTTCCTTAGAGCCCACAAGATAATTCACAGTGCAGAAAAATTATATGAATATCACCTCTGTTGGAAAACCTTCAATCAACCTTTCAGGCTTCAATTGCAAGACTATGAGGAGGACTGCTTTAGCCACTTTTCACCTTCTAGACCCTTACTAACTCCATGAGATTACACCACTTTTCTTTTTTGCAGCAATTGGAAGCATCTTTGAGAAAAAAAAGTAAAAATACATAGGTACCTGGATTCCACTAAGAAATGAATATTCTGTCATCTCCACATCTAATCTTCGTTTACACAGGGTAAAGATGAAGACAGATAAGTAAATATCGTATATGTTAGGTCGGTTCTGGGGCTCGTGGGTCTGGCGCAGCAGGCGCAGGCACAGAACACACAGCCTGGCGGACTCCATGCTGCTACAGCTGGCGCAGAAGGTACAGCATGGCAGACTTGGTACTGTTGCTGCGGCAGCGGGAACCAAGCATCAAGCAGCCCGCATGCGCAAAGGAGCAACCAGCGCTGACACGCAGACGCTGACACATAAGTGGTACTGGCGCCTCCTACCAATCAGCGGACTTCTCCTGACTCATCCCAGAAGGACTCTGACCTCAGCAGGATGCCCTGACCAACTCCAGGGAAACACAGGACTCCAGATAGCTCCTCTTCCTACTCCAAGCCCTCCTTTTCCTGCCCCAAGCCCTCCCCTTCCTGCCTGGGCCCTTTAAATTTTCTGTACCACGGAACACATGCGCGGTTCTCCCAGACGCGCTCTGCTCTGATGGACAGGAGAATTTAGCCCGGAAGTGTACTTCCCATTAAAGCCTTGCTCAGTGATTTTTATTTGCCACCTTTTGGTCTCCTGGCTTTACAGTACATATTCTGAGATAGGTATAAATGCAAAGAGATAAATTAAATGATAATTTCAGATAAACACATAAAGAGAAAATTTTGAAAAGAGCTGGGGATAATAATCAGTGGTAAAGCTCAGCTTGGTAGCATTACCAAAAACAAATAAAAACTGACTGAAAAGAAGGAAAGGAAGAAATACAGAAAAAAAAATAAAACAAAGATGGAAAAGAAAGGGAAAGGAAAACAGAAGGACAATCCATGTATCATGTGGGTTGTATTTCCAGCCAGGTTTCTGCAATAAAAGGGATGATCACTTGTTAAATTTAGCTAATGTTGCAGAAGGAAGAAGGGAGAAAGGTGAATGCCTCAGCAGTTAAATCTATTAATGAAATCTCCCTGCCTGGGTGCTGGTTTTATGTGGAACATCTGTGGGTCTAGTGGACAAAACAGTTATACAGGCGGGTATATAGAAGGAGAACTGCTCCACCCCACCTCACCCACAGAAGGTGGCATCCATTTCTGTCCCCACTTTCTATTTCCTTGCTCTACCTAGAGCAGAGTCATTTTGGGTAAGATCTCGATTGGTAGGTGACCAAATCCAGGCCAGATACATATTTCCTAGTTTCAGACCCTGAACCATGGCACAGCTCCAGCTATTTATATGGCAAGTCCCCTAGAGTGGGGAATAGAATCACTCACAGACAGCAGGTTGGGGCCTCCAACACCATCACTTCCAGGGTCCTCTGACAGATGGGTTCCATGTTGGTGTTTAGCATTGACTCCTTCCTGAAAGATAAACATTTGTGCACCTCAGGGAACATTTCCATTAAGTTGTTGAGGAAGATTAAGTTTCAGGAGAAAGAAATAAATGGATTCACAAATGTCTTAAGATGGTCTGAAGTGGGATGGGGTGGCCATGAGCACCAACACCTGAGCAGCTCTGTTCTACTCCCATCTCATGGGTGGAAGGTGCTGCTTTACTGAGCCCTGATTTCAGGTCTCAAATCTTCTGCACTTTCATGTCCTCTCTTGCCCAGAAATCCACTGAAACCTAGGGATATGGAGAGGGCATGAGGACATCACCTATGGGAATGAAAGCTCTCGATGCTCCAGTCCACAGGAACGCCCCCACAGCAAGATGTTTACCATCCACTCCCATGCACAGAGGATACTCTGCTCCACCTCTGCTCATGACAGAAGCAGGCTCCACTGCAGGGACCTTCTCCCAGTGTGCCTGCGCAAGGGGAAGATCAGCCCTCCGGCCCTGGACATGAACCTCCAGCACAAACCTGGCTTCTTAGGTTTCCTAACCGCACTAGCCGCCTGGGGTTCTCCGCACCTTTCTCCTTTGGACCATTGTATTCCAAAGTGGGCCCAGACTAACTCCTCTCAAGGGCAAAATGGGTAGCAGAAATCTTTCTGCCACCTATTCTGCATTGTCCCTTCTCACCCTCCTTCCTTCCCTTCCAAGACGCACATCAGTCGCGACATGTTGCTCACAGCAAGGGTGTGAGCAGGACCTCACACAAGCTGGGGTTCCTAGCACAGAACAATGGGTTAGAGACCAGTAATGGTGCTGTAACCCTACTCTAATGAAATATTGGATATTGTTTTCCTAAGTCTGCCCTGACCAGACATCACTTTCATATAACTCCTTTTATTCAGGCTCAAAAATCAAGTGAACTTTCAAAGAGCAAATGGGAAGTAATCCACAACCCGCTGTAGATACATAGGTATTGAACAAGACAGATTTAAATGATGTGGAAAATAAAAAAATCAAAGGAAAAATTCAAACATTTTTATAATCAATCAGACTATTCTCACAGCATACACAGTGTGCGGGACACACGGAAGGCAGTTCTAAGAGGAATGTACACGCTATGACCGCCAAGTTAAAATAGGAGATGTACCCAAAGAAAGCAAACCAAAGGGTGCATTTCAAGGTCTCAGAAAAGCAATAGTGACCACTTTTATGAATCATTTGAAGGAAGTAAATAATAAACATCAGAAATAAAATTAATAGAACAGAAAATAAACAACATTAAAAATAATCACTGAAACAAAATTGAACAACAAAATTGATAAATCTTATACCATACTAACCTGTGGAAAGAGAAAGAGGACTCAAACTGATAACATTAAATATCACCAAGGATAAGATACAACAGAAATTACTGAAATCCAGAGGATGATAAGGAAATATTTTGAAAATGTATACTCCAATAAATTAAAAAATCTGCAAAACAGGGTCAACTTTTAGTCATATATTTTCTCTCAATTCAAAGCAAGAGGATGTAGGAGACATAAAATGAACAATGCCATGCAGGACAATCAAAGCAGTAATAGAAACAAACCAACAACAACAACAAAAGGGCTGTGACCAGATGGACTTGCTGCTGAATAGAACCCCCATATCCCTCTCCAACTGCTGTACTGATTCTATCACAGAACTTGTAATTATATAGAAGACAGTTTTCTGCTTTCTTTGAATATGATTTGTTTTTGACACACTGGAATATAGTCTGGAACACAGTTTTGTCTCTTCTGTGACACCAAATCCAATAATCCAAAGAGAAGCAGAAAACAAAAGCAATATTTTTGAACAGAAGTGGACCAAATATTCTGAAAATAGCAATTTTCCCCTATGCTTGATAAGAGAATAGTCAAAAATAACAGCAATTTTCATGTTCTGTTGAGGTTCCTATTGAATTGTGATTACAGATTATATTTAGTGCACTGTACAGAAACACACTTCCTCCTTTTGAAAAGACTGACTATTCTGCAGTCTTCTTTGAATGTGTTCATAAGCATTCCGAGGCTACTCTCTGCTATGGACACACATTCTATATTACACCCTACTCTACTAAAAAAAGAAATCAGTATTTTCCCTGTTAAACAGGTTTTTTTCTGGCTGAATTAGAAGCTGATCCTTTTTCTCAATAAATATTGAGGACTTCATGATTACATCCACTTATTAGTACAAACTCAGAATTCCACTGTTAACCCTTGAACAGGATAACCATTTTGCAAATCAGATGTGATTTTAGATTTGGATGGCCAAAGGAAAGGTACTTTGCCAAGGTCAGAGTCCAGATAAGCAGCAGATACTGCTGTCTCTATATAGCTAGGTGCCTCGCCAGTGAGACTGTCCTTGAAAATATCAAGGGAAGTGAATGAGAAATGAATGATGTTCTCAAAATCATAAGAGGGGATGAAGGGACAAATACCTCAGGTGTTACCATTGTTCCTTTCACATGCCAATCACAAATTCTGTGTTCCCTGGCCGTGGTATGTTGGCTTCAGGGTAAAAGGAGAGTAATGCCTTACTGAAGTCGAATTGCCATAGAGACCCTCTTGTTCTCACTTACTGCTTTCGAGATGTTCCTGAATTATACCTGCATGGTTTCTCATCTCCACGTATTTTCTTTCTGTTGTCCAATCCTGGAAACCTGTTCTCATTTTCAATGTCCCAAAATGTGCTCCTACTACCTCAGTTTTCTTCATTTGACCCACTGCTCTATTGAAGTGCCAGTTTTGAAACAACATACTTAATGGGCATTGGGGGTTTTTAACAATTTCACTCTTTAATTTTTATGCTAACAATTTATATTTCTAAGCATTATCTGAAGGAAAATTGCACATAAAAAAGAAAATATATTTGAATAAAAAATTAGCAAAATGGACATACCTTTTTATGGTTACCAATTTAAAGCCTGGCAGTAAAATAATGCATTAATTTAGCAGAAATAGCAAACTGTAATATAGTCAAATTTAGCTTTTCTGAACATAAACTCTGAGTTTTCTGAATTAACTGAGAAATTGGCTGGTTACACCCCCTGTGTGCTGGAGATTCTCAGACTTCCTGATGCCTGGCTCACCTTCTCCTTCTTTGAACCCAAGTGTTTGAGAACAGTGCCCCATCTCAGCACATCATGGGGACATCTTTGGCTTCTTGCAGTGTGTGCATGAACACCACAGTCCTTGCCCTTCTCCTGGGAGGAGAAAATGAAATTGGTACTGCATCAGTAGAACCAGAGCCAAGATTCCATCATCAGCAAAAGGAAAGATTTTCAAGTCTAAGTTCAGTACTATCTTGTTGGGAGGGATTCAGACAGAGGACCCTTTAGTTACGAGGGTATTTGAGATGTTAGAGTTGTTCCCAAAGTGCAGATTTGACAGGGACACTAGTGGAAAGAACTAGAGATTCTGAGAGAAAGGATACTAAGCTAGGTTTCCACAAGTAGACAATATTTTGGCTGGATATGTTACTTATTTGCAGGTAACAAATAAGTAACAGCATCTGAATGGACCAACTGGCCTGGTGAAGAGTTCCCAGGCTAGGCCATCAGGGGATTGAAATGGTCAATTCAGTTGCAGAGACAGAAGCATGCATGATCACCCCCAGGCACATGGATCCTTGTCACCACTGGCTCTCTACATACCCAGGCCACCACTTAATCTGGGATCTTCCTCTTCTGGTGAGGAGACCTGGAACCCACTGCTTCCCTCTGCTGCCTTTTACAATCTGGGTTCTCATAGGTCTGTGCTGCTGAGCCTGTGGAGAATGACCTGCCAACTGCCTCATCTCCTTGGAGTCAGGTCTGTCTTTCCCATATGCTCAGTTTTAGAATTTTCTGAGTCAAAAGGAAAAGCAAAAAAGTCATGTTCACTAAAAAACAAATACCATCCTATGTGCATTTTCTTCTCCTTGTGCACTGAGCAGAAATTATAATCACATAGTCAAATCTGTTCTCCACAATGACATGTCCCTTTCCCAGAGGTTTCTCCATTCTCTGAGATGGCCACCTGGTCCAGGAACAGGATCCTGCCAAAATCCAGACACATTGCATGGGAATTGTAATGATGAATTTGCACCCCAAGTGGCTGATTCTAGAGAACAGGTTCATTGCTATTGAAATGTAGTATCAGTGCAAAGAAAGGAAGTGATTTCCCTGAATGATAAAAGAAACATGGGCATGCAGACTGGTGTATGTAATGGTCTTAGACACTGATTTGAAAGCCACAAATATAGTGTGGTTTCCCTTCTCTATATTTATGGCTACCATTGAGGTTTGAAGGGGCATTTTCCAGATACAATGCCTCCAAGAAAATCTATTTTCTTTCACAACAGACATGAGCTCATGATTTTTATTCTTATTTGCTCACTTAAATTTAGCACCCTGTTTAACTGGTTTCTAATAAATATAAAATCAATGCATTTGAACTAGCATTAAGCAGAGGAAAGGGCTTGAGATGTCCATATGATACCATAGGTCCCAAATCAAGAACAGATAAATTCAAAATATTCAAAATATTCAAATATTGCATATCTGCTGATCACAATGGAATGAACATCAAGAATAAACATCAAGAGAAACTCTGACATTTTGTTTTAATATAAAAACTGATGACTTTTCAAAAAAGTTAATCTTTGAAAATGAAGTGGAGAAATTAAATAATGTCTTTAGTCTAATGGAAATGGTGTCACAGAATAACAAACTTGTGTGATGCCACAATAGGAAGCACTACAAGAAAAGCTTCTAGTAATAAGTGCCCAGATAAGAAAAATATGAATGATCTCAAATAAATAACCTACAGAGGTCCCCAAATCTGAGACAGTGGAATAAAATTATAAATATTACAGTAGAAAGGAAGTAGACACTGCAAGAACAATGATGCAAAAATGACACAAAGAACCATTTTGCAAAAATGATAGAGTTGAAAAACTTTTTGTGAGAAGAACCAGCAAATAAAAAAATAAAAATAAAATAACAGAGGGGGTGCAGAGTACCTGAATAAATTAAATTAGAGATGATAGGCAACGTTGCAATGAACAAGAGAGAGAAATTCAGAAGATCCTAAATCATGAGGGTTTCTTTAAAAAATAATGCATGCTAATAAATTAGAAAATCTCAAGAAAATGGACAAATTTCTGGGCCCACACGATCTTCCAAAATTGACCAGAGTATATATTTTAAAAACAGCAATGGAAGTGAACCACTGGTTGTAAAGATTCTCCAAAGGAACATCCATGGCTGGATAGAATCACTGCTGTGTTTTGGCAAACTTTTAAATGGGTTCTAAAAATAATGCTTCCCAAATGCTTCCAACTGTAGACCCTTTTGCAAACCTATTGTTTATATAGTAGATACTAATAGAACTTATAATTTCTACATATTGTGAAAACCCTGTAAATGTCCTATTAGGAGCTGCATGGGTTAAAACTATATACTGTTTGTATTGAGATCAGTTAATATTGGTCTCCCTCTTAAAGGAGAGATATTGGAACTCTGTAGGGTATCTATAAGCCTTTATACTATAGTATAAAGACTATAGTATAACTCAGATTTGCAATGCTAGAAGGAAGACACATGAACAACCATGAACAACATGAAGAAATAAGAGAAGAAAATGCCCCAAGCAAACCAAGATACTACATTATTAAAATGCCTAGTCAGCACAGCAGAAAAAATGTCAGAGAAGGATTCAGGATTTATAATTAAAAGGTTCTGTGAATTAAAGGATGATATGAGAGAGCACACACGGGCAGCAAAAGATCATTTTGAAAAAGAGTGACATAGTCTAATACAAGAAGCAAAAGGTTATTTCAATAATGAAAGAGAGACCTGAAAAAGAACCAAACAGAAATCCTCAAAATACAGCAACGCTTTATGTTCAAAACAAGGTTCCTGGGGAAACTAGAGTGCCTTGGAAATTATACCCTTCTCCATCAGACTTACTGGGACAACTAAATATGAAGGACCACAAAAATCAGGAGCCATTGGATCCACCGCCTCCCTGGTCTGAGCCTAACCCTTCACTGACCAATGCCGTGCAAGGGATAAGGCATGGAGTGCTTTTGAGTAAGGGACACCTCTGCATTTACCGTGAATGTGAACCAGACACCTCAAAGACCCCTGCAATGGTGTCCTCATGATCTGGCCACATTGAAACAATTTAAAAGCCTATCAAAGAGGACAGCCCCTGTGGCCCTTCTGCTGAGCAAGTCCTCAAGTTCCTTAGTCTAAATTTACATTGTCCAAAAGACTGTAAGGACTTAGCTAGGGCTGCCCTTGAGCTGCCCACATTTTTTAAAAGGAAGGTATTTTATTGGGATGGATGTAAACAACACATGGCCCATAACTATGTGGCAATATTGCCATTGACAATAGCCACCACCCTCCAAGAAAATCAGGGAAATTTATCTCAAAGGTGTTGGGCATATGAATGGCCAGGGTAACTTAGGGAGGACTGCCCTCAAGGGAAAAACCCTGGATCATGACTGCCATCTACTGTCTGCCCAAGGTACAGGAAAGACCTCAGAGCTTTTAAATGGGGTATGGGGCACCCCCAGCCCAGCTAGCTCAGTAGGTACAGCATGAAGTGGGGAGCCTGATTGGGTGAACCAGTGGACAATCCATAAAGAAAAACTACAACATTTAAACAATTTGGTACAGAAACAATTGCAATATGGCCATACAGAGCCTTCTCCAAGTCCATGAAATAGCCTACTATTCATTAAAAAAAAAAAAA